>SNQJ01S0183807.1:0-18949 GCA_010110895.2 Picea sitchensis | reverse complement strand
ATGTTGTTGTTCTTGTCTCTAATTTATTGTGTTTAATTTCTTCAATTGGTATCAGAGCTCGCTCAGCCCTGACTCTCTCACGAGAGGGGCTGTGATCATGCTTAGTCTGCAATGTTAAATCTGTGCATATAAATTAGATTAGGAGTGTTGAATTATTTGTTTGTTGAGTGATTGCTGCCTGTGAGAAGCTGCAGCTGCAGATTCGAATATAAGAGCCGCAGAATTATTTCCAATTAAGATCGTTGAGATTGTTGTGTTGATCGCTGGAGAGCATTGTTGTGTTGATCGCTGGAGAAACATCGGCTGACCTGATTGCATTGCTGCGTTGATAGCTGGAGAGCATTGTTGCGTTGAAATCGCTGGTTCAATCACTGTGTATCGTGTCTGTTTAAACGCCGACGTGAGATTGCTGGAGTTTGTGAAATCATTGGTTCCTCTCTCTGCCACGATTTCGCCAGATTTGAAATCTGAAGGAACCGTTGTGCGTGGAGAACATTTGTTGTGCAGGCGTGTGGAGATTTGTGCTTATTTTCTTCAAACGGAGGTAGAGCGTGAAGGAGTCATCGCTGCGCGTGACCAGATCGCTGTTGCTCAGATCTGAAATTGGAGGCCACAATCTGAGAATTAGAGTGCACGATCTATTGGAGGTTGCCAAACCCTTGCACCGCGGTCAAGAAATAGAGCAGCTGTGGACGATTTGCTGCCATCAATACCGCTGCTGTTGGGAGATCGCTGCATCGGACAGAGCCGACTGTTTATATCAGAGAGGAGCTCTTGCATGTAAGAATCAATCGATCGTCGTTGATTTGCATAAACCGCCAAGCTTTGAGAGGTCAGCTGCGTTTGTGGAGAAATCCCTGGCTGTGATCCCTGGTAATGCCATTGATCGTTACCATTTGCTGAAGGAGGACGTTGCCAGGGTGCTTTCATTTCTGAATTCTGTAGCTGTATATTGTCTACTGTAAATTCGTATTGTCCTAGAGTCTGGAAAGAAAATTTGAGATCTGCAGCCCATTTCGTGGGATTGTAGAAGCTGGTGGTAGATTTGTTTTTTCAAATGGATTAGCTCGCCCTCCAGATAGCCCGATCTGCAAGTGACAGAGCTTCCAACAGTCTTTCATGGTGATTAAGGATTGCCAGCCCGTTAAAACGACGTGAGGATCGTCTTCCTGAGAGGTGATTTGTTTGCTGTGTGATATGAGCGTCCACTGGCTGGATGCATCCAACGATCAGTAATTCTCCGGCAAAAACGGATCTAAAAATAAATTCGCCCAGTGAATCTCATGCAACAGATCCAAATAACTTTGAGCATAGAATGTGCAGAAAATCACTCAGTGAATCGCCCAGAAATTCCAAACTTTCTTGACAGATCTGAGGAAGGCATGAGCCACTGAGCAAGTTGTTCGATTGATCCGTGTATTTAATGTCCAATGCACCGGAGAAACTCCATTGTTCCAAAGATCGATTCTTTCAAAGAATATGGGAAATTTGGCGTAGATCTGGCATCTCGACTTTAATTATTGGTGAGAATCTGGCATCCAATCCTCAACTTCTATGGATGAAGGAATGGTGAGAGAATTATACAGATTCATGTTTTAGTAAAAAGTATTTGCATAAGTTTTTGAATAATTCACGTGATGACATATATGCACAAGTTTTAAATTTTCATTTTTCGCTTTTTGAATGGCACATAAAAGAAAATCTTATGGTGAGGTTTCCAAGGATTTAATATCATAAAAAGGATTTATGAAATTATGGGTTTGAAGGCTATGAAATTTTTGAAGAAAGTATGGGATTTGAAGGTGGAAGAAAGTACAATTGAAGTTTCAACACTTTGTAACTATTGAGTATTCAAGTTTGTAAAGGAGGAAAGAGGAATCTTAAAAGCTTCATGTATCATATTTTAATAAAAATATTATTTTTTGTGGTGTTGAAGTGTCCTAGATCATATAATTGAATAAAGGGATCTTAGGTACACTTTGTGTAGTGTGCGTTGGTGATATTTTGATGGTTGTCTTATGAGTTGGTTTATGTCTAGTTTCCATGCTATCCCACATACATGGAGTACAAAGAAGGTTAATGAAATCAACACACAATTAATGTCAAGATAGTACATGCACAAGCAAGTGCAAGTAATCAAGAAGCAACAAAGTTCAAGTTGCCATCCACATCGTCATTCAACAACAATGCACATTCATAACATTGAAGCAATGGACATTTCAAGCTAATAATCAAGGACTTAAAACGTCATCAAAGAAGTCAAATTTGAAGATCACTTCAACTTCAACATCAAGTAAATGCTGTGTACTTGCAATAGTATCATTTTGTAAATTAATAGAAATAAAATTGGATTGAATTGTAATTTTCGGTGCATTGACTCAGGTAGGCAGAGCACCAAGAGTCATTATGATTTTTGACAAGGTTGAGTGGTTTAACTCAAATCATTGTAAACATCCTACGTTTCGATGCATTTTCGGTGGTAACCAAAATCCTCAAAATTCTGGAAGCAAGTTCAGCGAGCAGTTCGAGTGAAGCGGTACAAACAAGCAGTGAAAGTTTAAAGAAGAAGTTCAATAGTCCAAACAACCACAGTGAAAATAATAGGTGAAAGGCGGAAGCGTTTACAAGAGCATCCTCAAGAAATCCAAAAGAGTTGCAAGGAAGTACAACCATGAATTACAAGAGCAAATTGATATGAAAGATAAATTGATTAAAACACTTGAGTTGAAGTTAATTCACAACCAAAACAAAATTGATCACATGGTTGATACAATCTTGCAGTCAATAATTGATCTTCAAGATGAAATTGATGAAGAATAAATTGATTGTTTAGATAAGGATTAAATAAAATGGCTCAGTCTGAATTATTAAAGTTCTTGAACACTCAAATAAACCTGCTGGTTAACCGGTGACGTGCCAGACAAAGCAACTCTTCAATCGGTGCTAACTTGTTTGCAGGTGACACAAGCTAAAGTTAGAACTTCTTCAATCTCAATATCAACTATTGAATGATGAGTTGTCTGATCTCAAAAATCAACAGCCGGTGAAGTGTTCTGAACTAGTTTTTATTCAACAACCCCCTCTCTACAATGATAATGATGATGATGATGATGATGCTTTTGATCCTTGATTAGGTGAAGGAATAACTCTGATGATACAATGTCAGAATCAGTTTGAAGTTGAATCTATTCATGAACCTACAGTTCAAGAGTTTCTTTGAGGTTAAGAAAAACCTTTCAATGATGCATCAACATGCAACAAATCCACTTCCACAGTTTCAAAGAAACAGGCTCAAAATACTCTTTCCAAGCATCATCGGACCTTGGGAAGAAATCATCTAACAAAGAATAGAGCAGGACTTGGATATGACAAGGAAGTTACCTTTCATATTCTGAATTATACCAAACAATCCAGTTCAAAGTGTTGGATTCCTTCAAAAAGCTTCAACTTCACTTGTTCAAGTTAGACATCTGAATGATAAGTTACCAACATTATGTCGAGTTGGTCACAAGGAGAATCGGGTGTTTTGATCTCCATCCTTACTGACATTGTGGCAAGCATAACCATTCTTGAAATAGATGTTCAACACTTTAGAAGAAACGCAAGATTGAAGATTCACTATGGTGGATTGATCCTTGGAAATGGTCATCAACTTCCAAGCGATTATATAAGTCTTGCAGTAAGAATTCAATCTCAAGTAAAGATCAATCTTGCTTACATAACATTTTTGTACCTCATAAGTGGTCCCCTTATGGCATTGAAAGACATGGCCCTCACGGGATGAGATAACATGTGGTTTTTTCTGCATACCCACTTTGTGTTGTACTCAAATGAAAAAGTATGGTACTCTCTTGAGCCTAGAAAGGAGGAGTACAAAGATGTAACTCTCATGCACCTTAAGGGGGAGTTCAAAATTCGATGATGATGGTTCATGAAACCACTTGTGGTCTCTTTAAAGCCTTAAAGGGGAATTGATTATAGATGAATGGTTGTGAAGCAGAAAGTTTCGACAACAACAAACCATCAATGCAAGATGGGCATGAAATTTGCCAAAATGAACAGCTACTTGATTACGTAGATGACAAATTTTGGTAGGATTATGGTTCAATAAGTTTTAAGTTGAATCATATGAATTTTGAATTTTTGAAACAATGATGTGGACGTTTGGTTCACATAGATGAGTCAATTCGACCTAGCGAGGACAAGGATCCTTCTGCATTGTGCTTGTTGATTGAGTTATTAGGGCATTTTCTGGATGTAATAGGACTAAGTGACTCACTTTTTGTTCTCTCTCATCATATTGGGGTTTACATTAAGTAAACAATTTGCATGCATCTTGGCTCACATGATTACATTGTGAGATTTTACAGAGATGGCAGGCTTTGACAGGATGGAGTGTTTGCAATGCGGGCCCTAGAATCAAAAACCCTAAGGGGAGAACATTCGAGTGTTGCAAAAGCAAGGCCTCATGCCCTCCCTCTTTCTTTAAATATTCTTGGCAAACAGCTAGCTTTAAAACACAAATCTAAGGGTGAAAAGTGTTGCAAGAGCAAGGCCCTTCAAACCCTAAAGTCAAAACCCTAGGGTGTAGAATCCAACTGACCCTGGGACGTCTTCTTTCTTCAACTTATGTTCAAAAGCTAACTTCCGGAAAAGGATGACAAGTGTAGCAACGACTGGGCTATATCTTCCTTAATCAATGGCTAAAACAGTTTCTCAATCATGGGACATATAGCAAGGACCTACTTGTGTCTTTGCTACCTAGGGTTTCAAGATGAAGCAATATAATAGCAATGTAATAAATGCAAAATTTAACCTACAACCATTTTATTCAAAGTTTGCATGAAAAATACTGCTTACAAATCTCATGAAGGTGCTTATCAAACCCTATTTGTAAGCCTTCCAATGAGAGAAACACCACAACATACCAAGAAAATCCTCCAACAAGGTTAAGACCTCACTTCCAAGAGCCAAAATGCCAGACAAAAGACTAAATGATCTCTCTGCACAAGAGAGTGAGTTATGTTGTTTAAAATGAGGTCCAAGTCATATTTATACAAATCTTATGACCTTTAATTTTTAAAATGGGTCATTAAAACAGCCGACAAGGCTGACCGTTAAAATTTACACTGTTTGCTAAATGCTAAAAGATGTCATAAAATGAGCTAAAAGGGGAACATCAAGCCCCTCTGAGGGAGACGTTGGCCCCTTTTGGGCAAGCTCGGCATCCAGAAAGCGTGTGGCCCTTCTAGGGCTCCTCCAGGCCGCCACACGTTCCAAATAGTCCAGCACAATGCCACCGCGCTCCGGACAAGTCCGACTGCCTCAGGTGATGTCATGTTCATCAAAAGCAAACGCTCTATCTGCGGTGGGTGATCCCCCTAGAATTGGACTCGCCCGCAGGTGTCTGGTGAGCGTCCTTACGATATTCTCGTGCAATGGCTCATGATAGCGTTGTCCTGTCTTTGCCATCCCGGCAACCATCTGATGGGCTCTTCAGCCATGGAGGTCGAGCTAATCATATCCCCATGTGTACCCGGTCCGGTACTGTCGGCCCCAGGCATGGTCACGCACATCAAAACTCATCCCTCCATGGGCTCCATGGGTCCTAGGGATCTGTAGCAATGTCCAATCATATTTCATCATTAAATTTATCAAGCCTACATAAAACCCCTAACTTATCCTCTAAGAGCTCGAACCCGTACACATATCTACTATACAAAGTTGAAGAAACAAAAGCAGAACAACCTATTGGGCTGTATCCAAAGAAAAGGAAAGTTACCATAGAGGATCATTCAAGCCATATTTATGAAGTGATATGGTCTAGAGATGTCCATTCATAGTAAGACCGAGGGGTAGGTGTTTGTCCGGTGGGTGCCTTTGTGAGGCCCGAGCTGTACCCGTCATGGATGCACTTTTTCCAAGCACTATGCCTTTATTTTTTTTTTATTTATTGCTTTTTCTTTCTTTTTACTTCAAAGACTGACCAGAGGACACTGCCTTGGCGTGATGACAGGCGGTGTTACCCACTGGTATCTTCACGAAATGATAAGGCTGGCTCGTAATAAGACCTTGCTGCCAGCCATGCAACCACGGGTCATTGCCCTGGCGTGGTGACCAAATGATGGCAATGTCACTCTTCTTTGGTACCTATGAACATAATGTGTTGACTCGTGATGAGACCTCATACCCTCCAACTAACCCTTTAAGAATTATTTTTTATTATTTTTTCTTAGGGTCCCTTTTGTTTCTTATCAAAGAGGCCTTTTTATTGCCTTCTTGGGGATCCCTAGGCAAGCATCTATAGGTTTTATTTTCTTACCAAACTTTTATCTTTTTACCGGTACGCTTTTACCCCCTGACCTTTAACTTCTTCCCGCAGGACAAGGTGTAACCCCCTCAAAGGTCATCCTAATGACAAGACTAGGGGAATGGGATGGATGTGTGGGAATGAATGTCAAATGATGGGAATGGTGGGAGCAGACGATGGCTCACCACCAAATCCCCAGTGGCTAACCAAAACCATGAATACAAGCTTGCTAAGTCACCCATCAATCACCCGACAATGGTCAAAGTGGATTAGTGTAAAATCCCAGCAGTTATCTGAGAGAAATGAAAGGAACCTGATGCATATAAGGGGATTATGATCAAAATATGAGACATATGATACCTTGGACCAATTACCTCATGGAGCAAGAATCTTCTCGGGTGCAAGTCCAAGCCGATGGTGATGGAAGTTGTTGTGGCGGCCGGACAAGTGTGGCGAAGAGAAGAGGATGGGCCCTCGAGTGTGCTCAGGTCAATCCTGCTCGGGGTACTCCATGTCTAGGACCTATGGGCCTCGAGACATGATCTCTAGTTATCCCTAGATATCGGGGATAACATTACCTAGCCACCATCACTTCAAGTTGTCCCCCCTAGGGAAGTTAAGCCCTTTCCTTGAGTGAACTTTAGAAATTGGAAAATAATTGGGTGTGGGGCCCTCTCTCCCCTAAATGCATCTTCCTAGGCCTCTACCTCACCTCGCCGAGAATGACACCCACCTCATCCCTCCTCTCATCAAATCCAAAACCCTAATCTAAAATGCCCCCCCTCTTGGGGAATGCAGTCATCTTACTCTTGCATGGTTGACACTTGTAAAGCATCCATGAGGGGTATCTTTGCCTTCCCAAGTATAAATGAGGCCTCCCCTCCCTCATTTTTCACATCTTCTCTCAGTCTATTGTTACTATACCCAAATCTCTCCCATTCTCTCTCTTCCATGTGCTCTCTCTTTTCTCAGAAGCTTGTGGAAAGTATTTGCTCAAGCTTGTTTTTAATAGAAGAAACTTTGGAGGAAACCATTGGCATTTGGAGTATTCTTGGTGTTTGGTTTTGGACATTATTGAGGTGACTTGTATTTGTGCATTGTTTGAGTTCTTAGTTTCTAGATTAGAGTAGGAGATCCAAGCAAAGAACTTTGTTTGGATAGATCTAGAGTAGTGTTGCTCTAGATCTTAGTAGTGTAGTTTCCTTTCTTCTTCAAAAGTATTCTTGTGGTTTTGGGATCTACTTACCTCTTATTTGGTCTTGTAGTTTTGTCTCATTTGCTTGCAGGTTGCTAAGGGTTGAGAATGAACAGCTTCAGATTTGGAAGTTGTCCATCTAACTAATCGTATTTCCTCTCTTCATAGTTTCGGTTTGCTTTTCTGCTATAGTTTTTGAGTATATGGGTAGTTTTATATGCCGAAGTAGATCAAAATCGACTACAAATACCACTATATTTCACTTTATATTTCTGTTTCATCTTAACATAAAAATTTTGCAGGGTTCTTAGTCGTTTTCTGCAGTTTTCCAACTAAGTTTATTTGCTGGTTTTTAATTCTTTATTGAGAAAGCGAGGAACAACCCACTTGGGGCTTTAAAACATCAACAACAACCTCCTAAGTTGGGGTGCCTACACCCCAACACTTCTCTCTTCTATTATCATTGTAAACAAGCCCCCAAAGAGTAACCAAGGGCTTGCACTTTTCCTAAAATTAATTTTCTGCAAATTTTTTGGTTTGTTGCCTACACCTAGGAAGGTGCTTGGCTTTGCCAACCATCCTAAATAGTGAGGCTTTCTTGCTGCAATTTATTTTCTGTTATTAGTTTAGTTTAGTTTCTTTCCAACCCACTTTGGCACAACAAAGGAAAGCTTGCCTCCACCTTGTGCCATTGTTTGAGGTTTGCTTAATTTAGTTTTATTTACAAGCATTTCCTTTTGACTTGTTTGCCTACACTTGGTGTGTTTGGCTTTGCCAACCCACGAAATGCATTAAGGCTAGACTAGTTGTGGTTATTTCATTTATGCTCAATGATGGCTTATGTTAAGTAATGAAGTAATCATGTGTGCTAAGTGTAGGCTTATGGAGGCATAATAAGCTTATGGTGCTCATTTAGTCTTTCTTTTTCATTGCAAGTTATATCTACTTCAAGTACTTAGTTTTCAAGTTTATCTCTTTACAAGTACTTTATTTTAATGTCTTGCAATCTCATGAGCATTGTATAGCCCCTTCATGGTTTAAGGCAAACTTTTATTTTGTTCCTTGCAAGTTTTATTTCAAGTACTTCATGCTTTTCCAAGTCCTTTACTTTTGTTAAGTACTTTCCTTTAACTTGAAGCAATTTATTTTACATTCAAGCACTTGACACTTTGTAAGCACATCTTGCACAACACACAACTAACTCAATCTACCTTAGTCTCATAGGGCTTAAAAATTAACTAGTTTTAATAGGTCACCCTCTATTGACTCAAATTTGCCATCTAAAACGAGAATTGTAAGGAAGCAATGGGAGGTGCTAGATCGGGGACAATTTCATGGTGTTTGGCATCCTTCCCGAGAGTACTTTTTTTTTTGGGTTGACCTGTGGAGCTAGGTTGTGACCTTGTTTGCCTCACTTATTGAGAGCACCCAACAACTAGTTGGTACAAGCGGGGGAGGTATTGGGGTTGACACTTAGTTAAAATTCAACTCTAACTTAACAACTTAATAATCCTATTTTAATCCACTACAACCTTGGGCACTTTCATTTACATATCTTTATGGTTGATGCTTAAGTAATCTTGCAAGCATTTGTCAATTCCATTACTTTTCATGCAATTTAATTTAAGCACTTGTGGATGTAACTAAGTGAACTAGAGTTGCGCACTTGCCCTTGGAGGCTTTCTTTTGAGCATTACCATTAAATTTTGAGTTGTGTTTTGCTTTATTGGATCAACCTTGAGTTGAGCATCCTTTGGAGGCAACTTCATGGTTTGGGTTTGATTTTTGTGTATTTGTGTTGATGCCATTGAAACAGCCCCTTAGAGTTGTGCATCCTTTGGAGGCATTCTATTGTTTGGGTTTGTTGGTTTGATGTGTTGGTGTGATCTTTCCTTTGAGCAATCTTTATTTCCCTGCACAATCAAGTTAGTTTAAGTTAGCTTCAAGTTAGTGCTTGTTTTTTTTCTTGTCCATAGTTGTATAATTATATCTTTGATGTATCTTTAGACATTCTTAGATTTGTGGATAATTGTTCATCTCTTTTAGTTGTATCTAGTCCTAATTGTAAATCTTGTAAATCTTTCTTTGTAATTTCTTAATCTTTTGTAGATTCTAAACTCCTTTAACTTTAGTTGACCCCTTGTCCAACAGGCACTAGTCTTAGTTGTCTTAGGAAAAGACTTTCTTGCATTAGATTATTGCACTTTGCATTTGTTTGCCTCTCATATAGGCTAGATCCCCAAACCTTTAACTTCAATTAAAATAAACTCCTAGAATTCAACTTTTAATTTCATCTAGTAATTGGGGTCTACCCCCTTGGCTTCCCTAGGAGTAAGCCTAGGCAGAAGAGGTTCAATTCGGTGCTTGATTGGACTTTGAACCTAGGCATTGTGCCTCAAGGACACACTAAGTGGATTAACACCAGCCCGCGTTTGCAAAGTGTGTATAAGGACGACAACAAACCTTCTTCCCACAAGGCAGGTGCAACCCTTACTAGCTTGGCAAACCCAATGCTCTAACCAATGTGGGGGATAGATGAGAGGGATAATGATGAAAAGAAGTGGTTAGTATGGAAGGAATGGACGATGACCTTTCATGAATACCAGTGGCAACTCATCCCCAAGGGAACCAACTTACTAGGGCACTCCATCGGCCCCGGAGTATGGACAAGTTGGGGCACAATTCCAAGAAAACGTCATGAAACAAAAGAGAATTCAATGCACATATTCAAATGTTTTTGAGAGAATCAGTGACACATACCATGCAGACTCATTACACTCATAGAGAGCAAGACCCACTGCTACTTAGAACCAGGACAATGGGATGGATGATGTTGTTGTTGATAGATGGGAGGTGTTGAAGAAAAGATGGAGCCCTCGAGGCCAAGCTCAAGTCATATGGCTCTCGTGCCTCCATGTCTGAGACCTGTGGGCCTCGAGACATAATCTCCTTAGTTATCCCTAGGCTAGGGGATAACAAAGCCCTTTCATCCTTTTAGGTGACTTCAACACTCCAACCAAGACCTTACATATATCGATACATGACCGATCTAAGGATGGTCTTTGGTTGGAAGAGCTCAACCATGATGTGGTAGGTCATTAAAGAGAGGCAATCGACACTTGAAGTCCTATCATAGCTTACAAGAGAAATCTACTCCATCATAGAGAAACCCATGGCCTCTTTCTTCTCAATGGTCTCTCATGCTTTTCAATCTCCAAACGGTACACTGGCTTTCTTCACAATGGGGGCACTAGCATGGTGGATTATATCTTGGCCAACCAAAATTTGCTTCACTTTTGTCAAGATCTAGCTGGCTTCTTCCTCTCTCCCTATTGCCAAGTACATTGCATTGCCCCATGAATCGTGGGTTTCACGAGGAATGCAATTTTTTTGATAAGCACCTCTGTTTCCTTGTCACACACAACCCTCCATCCCCCTCACCTTCGAAAATCTTAACTTTGCCTCCTCCACCGTAAGAAACGGGCATTCCTTTCTCTAAGGAGAGGTGAGCTTTGAGTAGCCCTCCGCCATTCCCCCAAAACCTTCTAGCGCACCCTTGTCCCTAAACATCCTACTCTCACCCCAAACTTAGATCCTTGGTCCATGTTTTACCATACAATCTCTCTCTATGATGTTCTTTGGCAAGCCCCCACCAGTAGCCCCTCCCTCCCCTCTTCTTTCTTGTTTCTTTTCAGAGAGAACATCTGTGAAACAATGGACTTATAGTAAGGTATTTGCTCCCTTGCGGTTTGTAGGGAAGGTTTAGGCAGCTTGAATCAAGACTTAAAACCGGCGTAACAAGAGATTCCCCATACTGTCTGCCTCGATGGGGAATGCTTTCTATTTAGGATGGCTAGTCCAAGGGGAGACGTCCCTAATGTAATCAGGGTTTTAGAGAGGCTAAGGGACAAGGATCCAAATCAAGAATCCCTTTCACTGACTTCTTGTAAAAAGGCGAGATAGTCCAGAAGAATGTCTTCCACTGGATGGCACCTGTTTGCAGACAAGACAAATAAAACTAGAAATATTAGCTACGGTGGGTTAGTGCTTCACAATATCCAGCCAGTATCCTTCAATACATATATGAGCAATGATGAGATATAATTGTATTGAAGTCAATGATTATCAAACAAGACAAATAGCTTATATCCTTCTTCAATAAGTATACCCAAAAGATGAGCATTCAGTAGTAAAACTTAGATCTTTATTATATCATAATGCTACAAACCATCAAATCTACTCACCAATAAACCAATGTTGCTCGTCACCTATATTGTTGCTTCAAGAAGTGTGGCGTCAAGCATTTAATTGATAAGTCAAAAATGAGACAATGAGGTAAACGTTTTGTCAAATAAGCTCACCAGAATCACGATCACTAACTCAAGTCAATCAATATAGATGACAAATGTCACAACGTTGCATGCGCAAGCAAGAAATCTAAAAGGTGTGGCGTCACCTATAATGTTTCTGCGATCCTTTGTGGCGATCAGCCCTATAGCAGAAGTCAATTTGAAAGGGAAAAGAGCACAGCGTTTTACCAAACAAGCATAAATGTAATCAATGCTCAAACCTATCAAAGAGGTGACAAAAGAAAAGTCAAAACGTTTATGTCAAAACAAAAGATCAGAAGCAGGTGTGTTGACGTCACCTATATAATTTTTTTGTTGCGGAGTTTGGGGTTAGCTAGCCAAGAAATGAACGTTTTAGTAATTCCAATAATGAAAACTTGTAAAACCTCATGGCTGTAATAGAAGATGACTAGTACCTTTCTGTCAAACACAATTTCAAAATCAGCGGACGTCATCTTGTTGGGGTTAGTTCAAACAGCTAGGGTTGTGAGCCTTGGGTTAGTTAGGGTTTTTAATTTTGAGAGTGTTTGAAAAAGATTTTGAAGGAAAAACAAGCTCAAGAGAGTTTCTAGATTAGTGCCTTGGGTTAATGGAATTCAATTGAAGTGAGACCTAATGGTTTAGGAGAAACTTAGACTTGGGACAAGAGAGTTGGGGTTTGATGGTGTTGCTATGGCAAGGCCACCAACCTAAACCCTAAGAAAGGAAAGACTTACCTAGGTGTAGCTAAGGCTGAGCCCTAAAAGCTTCCTCTTCTCTCCTTAAGACTTCTTTGGCAAAGCATTAGCTTACAAACACAAACCTGGGGCTGAAAAGTGTTGCTTCATACAAGAGCATTCAAAACCCTGAAAGTAAACCCTAGATTAACCAAAAACTAGAAATTAGGCCTAGGACGCCTTCTTTCTTCAATTTGTGTAAATAACTCAAGAAAGATGAAGCTAGTAGCTATGAAACAGGCAAACCCTCTACTCAAATCAAATGGCTATAAGCTTTATTCATGGGGACAGCAAAGATACAACCTACTTGTGTGTTGGCTCCCTAGGGTTTCAAGGAATTAAACAAGTGACAACAAGATAACAATTAATGCAAGATTTTAAATCAGCAACCATTCATTCCAAGAAGTTTTGATGAAAACACTTACAAGATCATGAAGAAGCATAATCCATACCCTAGTTGTAAACCTTCAATGAATAAAACACCATTTGCCAAAAATAGTCCTCCAAAGTTGCCTCACTTCCAAGAGAAAAAAACCAAGACAAAGACTAAAAAAAGATCTCTCACAAGAGAGAGTTGTGTTATGATAGACGAATCCTTGTTATATGATCTCTTGACCTTTAATTTACAAAATAGGTCAACAAAACAGCCGACATTACGTATTCAATTAGTTTGTCACTTTACATGCTAAAATGCAAAATGAGCTAATAATGGACGTCCCGGGCCTTGCAGGAGACGTTGGCCTTTTAGGGAAAAGATCTGTCATCTGCAACCCAGTTGGCCCCCACAGAGCTCTATGACACTATGTGTGACAAACAAGCCCAACACGCTGTCCTTTGCTCCAGAAAGCGTCTAGTTAGCCCTGGGTGGCGTCCAATCCCCTAGGTCAACGTCCCATCTTGCAAGGGGTTGATCCCCATAGGCCAGTCTCTGCCAAAGCGTCATGATGAGGCGTCGCTTCTTCTTCTCTGTGCAAGGCTCGTCAAAACTCTGTCCTGCATACTGCCAATCTAGCGTCCATCTATTGGGCTCTTTAGCCCATGGAGGTCGAACTAATCATCTCCCCCATGTGCACCGATCCTGGTACCTGTCCGCCGGTGTGGTCACGCACATCAAAGACTAGCCCTCGAGGGGCTCATGATCCTAGACATCATAGCAATGTAAATCACATCTCATCCATAAGTGCTCCGAACTTATGCAGGAAATCCGTAACAAATCATCTGATATCTCTAAGGCATTACACAGACCCACTATACAAAGCCAAAGGAACAAAAAGGGCAACCTATTGGACTAACACCCACAAGAAATGGAAGAAAGTTTCCTTGAAAGGGTCATTCAAACCATGTATAATGAGATGATGTGGTTTTGGGAATGTCCAGTCATAGTAAGAACCTATTGGGCTGGTGTATGATGCAATGGGAATTGCCTTTGTAGGATGCTAGTTGTACCCGTCATGGATACATTTTTCCAAGCCCTTGTGCCTTATCTTTCTTTGTTGCATTTTTACTACAAACCTTGATGAAAAGGACACTGCCTTAGCTTGGTGGCGAGTTGATAGCGTTACCCTAGTATCTTCGTGAAATGAAGGTGGCTCATGAGTGAGACCCCTTTCCTTTATTACAACCAAAGGTCCTACCTGGTTTGGTGACGGATGGTGTAATCATCTCTTACCGTAAATACCTATGAACGTAATGGGCATTTCATTGTTAGGACCTCCCATCCTCTTGGTTAGGTCTTGCATTTATTTTAATATCATTTTTTAGGGTCCCTTGGTTTCTTATTCGAGGCTTTTTTATTGCCTTCTGGGGGATCCCCTGTTGAGAAACATCTAGGTTTTCATTTCCTATGGCTTTTATCTTTTACCGGTTGCTTTTACCCCACGGGCCTTTAGCCCCTTCTCCCAACAAGACAAAGTGTCAGCGCCTAGATGGTCATTCTAATGGCGGGACTAGGGGAATGGGATAGATGGTGAAGTTTAAGATGTAGGAGTGATATTAATGGTGGGGAGCGGTTGATGACACATACCAAACCCCCTTTGGTGGCTATCAAAAACCCATGTGTGTGAATACCAACTTGCTAAGCTACCCCATCAATTACCTAGCGATTGGTCAAGGTGGATTGAGTGTAAGATCAACGATCATCAGTAAGAAGAGACCTAATACATAAGAAGGTTATAATGATCAAATATGACACATACCATGATACCTTGGACCAATACCTCATGAAGCAAGAGCCTTTTCGATGCAAGCCGGTAGGTAGTGATGCGGTAGTGCTAGCAGGGACAAAGGCTGAGAGGAAGAAGATAGACCCTCGAGGGGCCATGCTCCATGCGTCAATCCCACTCTAGGTACTCCATGTCTAGGACCATGTGGGCCTCGAGACATGATCTCCTAATTATCCCTAGATATGGGGACCTTGCTCACGGGCTCTGACTGGGGGACGTAAGCTAAGCTACTGTAGAGCGTATGAGAACCTCGACAATCTCTGACGTAGACCTGTAACATGCTCACACTTTCGACAAAGGGCATCGGCGACAAAAGGCGAGGTGGTATTGCCAGTAAAAGCAAAAGCATATACATGATAAATGTGCATATAAAGTGATGAAACAATGTGCATATAAGGCAGTGATAAATGTAAATACAAAGTAAGCAACACACAGCCGCCTGTTTGGGCGCATGTTGGTGTGAAGTCAAACAATAATGCATAGCCAATCGGCAAAACTCCACGATACACCTTTACATTAGCCATCATAAGCAAAACAGTGATACATCAGCACAAACATGTCATGAGTTAGAATATACATCATATCATCGAGAAAAAGTCAGAATCTAACTCATGGGTGGGAGGATAAAATCTTGCCAAGTCCATCTCAGAGAAAAGTACGACCCTTTCTCGGATAGGATTGAAACATACTAGGCTCAGCAGGTCAACTCAAAGGGTTTGTAAACTTGTTACCTAGGGTGTTTTCATGTTCTAAAGAAAGAATTGATAAAAATTTATTAGGAGACTGGCACATCATCAAAATTAAGTTGAAAAACTGATTGGAAATAGTATTACCAATAACCAGCAAATCTAGGGTTTTTCCCAGGAGGAAACTCAACACCGAAAAGGTACTTCCCAACTACACCCTGAATGGAAAAGCAAGGTAGAGTAATAACCCGGTTGGGATGAAAAGTCATGGTAACTTCCTTCAAACAAGCGATGTCTTTACTTGTATTAAAATTTGAGAATAACGCGGTGGGTGGCAATCATCTTCATGTAAAGAGTCGTGCTCAACGGTGTACTCATCAAACATCTCAAGGTAAAGGTACGACAAACATCTGAAGAAGGGTGCAGGGTCGTCGGTGTTTGAAACTTCACAAGTAAAACATCATCCTTGTTGCCATTGGTTATTAGTGAGCTGGCGTAATGACTACCGGGAGCAACAACAGAGATGATTCTCAGTGTCATATATGGGATCTCGGTCATAACCAACCACATCCCACCTAAGTCTCCCAACATGCTTATGAACTCATCGAAATCAGCTATATCAATATCATAACATGCGAGTTCCAAGATTTGAACATTCATCCTCCTTCTCTGTTCATCACATGGTAAGCATCATCAAAATTTATGAGAGGAGAACTTATTGTTTCTTCTTGTGCGGGTATCTCGAGGACTCTGGTGTCAGCATGTGTTGTTTCTTCATCCTCATGGTTCTTCTTTATCTTCAAGTGCATAGTAAGGGACTTCTACTTCGTCCAGACTTTCATTTCCTCTTCATCAAACAGCACAACATCATCGAATTTTGAAAAGGAAAAGAACCAACCTCATCTTTATTTTGCTGCACGGAGAAACGGGGTTCTTATACTTCCTCGAGGAGAGGGAGAAGCGATTGTGGACACTTCATCATCTTGTTCAAGTTCATGCTCCTCAATCACCATCTTTTGGCGTAACAATTTGTTCTGCTTTTCTTGTATCTTCAACAAAAGTTTGCATGGGGCAAGTTTGTCAGCGAGAATGTAGAGTGGCATTGGCCATGAACAAGAGAGATTCTCTCAATTGAATGGCCATTTTGTGAGCTTTTGCAAGTGTCTTTGGTTTCTTTACTCTTAGAAAGAAGCTCAAAGGTCCATGAAGTCCATTAGTATAGAGGTGACAGAAGTTATTTCTCTTCAGGTCGATGGCTTTTTGGAATTTGGTAAAGCAATCTTTCAAACCTAGACCCAAAGAAGCTTTGACAATCTCAGACTCATCGCAATGTATGCCCTCAAGCTCTTTCAGTAATGATTGTATGTCTTCTACCTTCATGGACCATCTCGCAAGAAAAACTTCTCAAATTGTTCCATAGAATTGATGCTGGCATCCGGAAGATTAATATACCATCTTCTAGCGAAAGAGTTTCATCACCAAATCTGACCCTCGTGTTCGATAGGAAGTGTTGTACCACCAAAATCTCCTCATGTGAGGACTTTCGGGACATTCTCTGTGATGTGCAAAACAAGGGAGGAAATCCTCATAGCGAGGAGGCACTTTCCTGGGATATCGAGTTCACTCCATATCTAAGGTCCATACGGATCCCATTGTGAAGTCATTGTTGGATTAAAGTGTTAATTGAGTCAGCCGGTTTCAACTTGAAACTACCAAAGAAATAGGAGGAAAGGTAATTGGAATTAAGCCGGGAGTAAGCTTACAGGAAAGTATTCTGAGGCAGAGCTTACCAAAGATATGCCGTTGAGGAAAATAGACTCTGAGTGTTCCTGTTAGCGGCGTAAAATATTATCATACGGTTGTAGGAAGGGTTTAGGCAGCTTGAGTCAGGCTTAAAACCGACGTAACAGGAGCTTCCCCACCCCTTGTCACCTCGATGGGGAGCTCTTTCTATTTAGGATAGCTAGTCCAATGGAGACGTCCACTAAGCAATGCAGGTTAATGAAGGGCTAAAAGGTATAATGGATCAAGTCAAAGTCCCTTTCCTGCAGTTACTTTATTTCTCCATGCGGTTTGTAGGAGGTCTAAAGAAACTTGAAGTCGGGGGCTTGGCTCGGCATCTTGAGAACTACCCACCACTGTCACCTCGATGGGGAGCTCTTTCTATTAGGAGGCTAGTCAAGGGAGGCGTCCCTATACAATGCAGGTTCAAGAAAGGCTAGGATAATGGACCAAGTCAAAGTGCCCCTTTCATGATTGCTGCCCAAGATAGGAATAGTCCAA
Organism: Picea sitchensis; assembly: GCA_010110895.2. Lineage (NCBI taxonomy): Eukaryota > Viridiplantae > Streptophyta > Pinopsida > Pinales > Pinaceae > Picea > Picea sitchensis. Next base: position 1,188 of record SNQJ01S0183807.1, on the reverse strand, counting down.
GAAGACAATCCAACGATGATGCACATTTTGCGAAGACAAAACAAAGAAAACTAGAATGCGTTAACTGCTGGTGGGATTTTGGAAGTACTTCATGGAATCAATGACTATCTTCAAGTAACGTAATACATGAGCAATAAATAGATATAATTATTAGCCGAAGTCAATGATTATCAAGACAAAGATAAGATCACTTCTTCAATAAATACACCAAGAGAATGAGCATTCAATATACACAATTAAACCCTTGTATGTAATTAATGCAATGTCTCAATCTGCTCTTGCAAAATGTTCTGCGTCTTAGTATTGTGTTTTAACGCAGTAGCCTTGGCGTCAGCACTAATTTATATCAGATTTAGAGACAATGAGTGGATGTTAGGTTAACCAAGCACATGAGGGCCCTTGGCTGCTCAAAATACTAAAGAAGTGTGGAAGATTCTGTGATTTGTATACCAAACAAGAGATTAAAGCATGTAGCGTCACCTCTATAAGTTTGTTGCAATCACAATGACGTCAGCCCTATTAACAAGTCAATTTGAGAGGAAAAGAAACACAGGTACACCGACAATCTTACAATAGGTGATGAAGGTCACAACGTTTGTATACCAAGCAAGAGATTAAAGCATGTAACGTCACCTCTATAAGTTTGCTGCAGTCACAATGACGTCAGCCCTATTAACAAGTCAATTTGAGAGGAAAAGAGCACAACGTTTTACCAAACAATCTTACAATGTAATCAATAGCTCAAAACCAATCAAGAAAAAGTGACAAAATCAAAACGTTTCAGGTCCAAGCAAGAGATTTAACAAAGTATGACGTCACTTTTATACAAAATTTGTTGTCTGCAGGTTAGCTAGCCAAGGATGGACGTTTTGACAAATTCAACCAGCAAAAGAGTAAAGCAACTCCACGGCTATGAAGAGATAACAAGGCCACACCTTTCTATCCAAGCAAATGTTAATTAAGGCCAAACATTATCAGCTTATGGTTAGTCTTAAAACTAGCTAGGGTTAGACGCTAGGTTAGTTAGGGTTGCAATTTAGAAGTAGTTTGAGAGAATTTAAGGCATAACAAGCTCAAGCAAGAGTTTCTAGACTAGTGCCTTGGGTTAATGGAGTCAATTTGAAATGAGACTAATGGTTTAGGAAGGTCTCAAACTTAAAGACAAGAGAGCTAGGGTTTGATGGTGTT
>SNQJ01S0183806.1:0-12715 GCA_010110895.2 Picea sitchensis | reverse complement strand
CTTGAATTATCTCCAGTTAAGACTAGAAGTGCTCACAAAAAATCGGGTAAAAACCTTTCATTTTTCGGCTAACCAGCTTTCTACTACTATTGACCAGGGGGCACTTAGAGGCATAAAATCCCTCGCAAGGGAAAAATCATGATACTTCTTTCTCTTAACATAAGAGGGGTAGGAGGACCCCTAAAAATGGCCTCTGTGTGCAGGCTTATCTCAAAGACTTTACCCAATGTTATTTTTCTACAAGAGACCTTAACGAATGAGGAGAAGGCTAGGAATTTCATGTTTGCTCTCGGGCTTGATTGGATGTCTTGTGCAGTTAGATCAGTTGGAAACTTGGGGGGCCTTTGATTTGACGTCTTGTGCGCTTAGATCATTGAAACTTAGCCTTCTCGTATCTCTCTCAGATCCACATTTTTGTTTTCTGCCTTTCCCTCACTTGTATGTATTTTCTCTCACAGTTCCAAATAGTAAACAAAAGGGAAGCTTACACTTTGAATGTTTATGGTCCTTCACGCACTAAAAGGTTCTTTGGAAAAAACTTGAAGATAGGGGTTTGTTAGCTCATACATATATGATTTTGGCAGGGGATCTGGACTTCACCTTAAACTCAGATGAAATTTGGGGTATTGCAGCTTTGACAGATCCTTTGGCAGCCTTTTTTAGGGATTTGTTTGATCATTCATTGCTGGTGGATGTGGCTCCCATTGCAGTTGGTTTCACATGGTGTAACAACAATGGTAGATCAAGAGATTATAGTATTGCTAAAAGACTTGACATATTTTATGTGGTGGAGGATCTTATTGGTCCTTCTATGAGGTATAGATCGTGGGTGGAATTTCCATTCATATATGATCATGCCCCAATTATATTACAACTGGATATTGGACTGTCGACGGTAGCTCATCCTTTTAAGTTCAACCCTGTTTGGTTACGGGACGATTCATTTGCTACTTTAACTAGTGAAGTTTGGAATGATGTACAGTTTCAACAAGTATAAGGGGCACAAATAAGATTAGTCGAGAATCTATCCCTCCCTTAAACACGTGTAAAATTATGGTCAAAAGAAAAAAGTATTCGAGAACAGGAATATTTAAAAAAATTGGAAGTTGATCTGGAATTGCTCTAAGGATCAGAAATTAAAGCACCTTTAATGATTATTTGATCACTCTGTTGTTTTGGAGGCAAAGCAAAACATCTCATAGAAGAAGAAGAAGGATGGAGGAAAAAGAGCAGGGCTGTCCTACTAAGAGGGAGTAATAATACTCAAATTTTCACAGACGGCGAGCTACAGGAGGAATAAAAAACATCTATGGGACATCACTGATGAAGATGGTCAAGTTCATTCATGTCAGGAGGCTATTAAAGATGAAGAAGTTTATTACTTTAATTATTTCTTCCAAGACACTAGCCAATTTAATTTGAGTGATCAGTTAGCTAATGTTCGCTTGTACCCAAATCTTGTATTGGAGGACGAAATAACTACTCTTGAAAATCCTTGCACAATTGAGGAAATTTCAGATGTTCTTAAAGGTTTTGCAAAGGATAAAAGTCCAGGCCCAAATGGGTGGACTGTAGAATTATTCCTTCACTTCATTGATATGGTTGGTCCATATTTACTTGCTATGGTTGAGGAAACTAGAATTCGTGGTGAATTTTTGTCCATCAATTCTACCTTCATAGCTCTGATTCCAAAAGCCAACCTTCCTAGTTCCTTCACTGCCTTTCGTCTTATTGCTCTGTGAAATTTATGCTATAAGATTATTGCAAAGGTAATAGCGAGGAGAATAAGACTAATTCTCTCTCCTACTCTGTCTGAAGAACAATTGAGTTTCCTCAAGGGAAAACATATTTTAGATGCAATAGGGACAACACAAGAATGTCTACATAATATCAAAGGGAAAACTACAAGCTATCATTTTGAAGATGGATTTTAAAAAGGCTTATGATTACACAAACCGGGATTATCTAAGGCTTATGCTTATTCATTGTGGCTTTGGACTACTTATGACAAACTGGATTATGGGATGTGGCTGGTCTCAACAACATATGCCATCCTAATCAATGGGGAGGCCACAAAATTCTTCAATAGTGGTGGCAAAGGATTGTGACGCGATGCCCATCGCTCTCTTTTTATTCTAGTGATGGAGGGTTTGAGTCTCTCTCTTAAAAAAAGTCAATCTTAAGGAAAGATGTATGGAATAAAGGTTTCTAGGATGGTTAAGATCATCCATCTACCTTTGTGGATGATGTGCTTATATTTTCCAAAGCTTCACTTACTGAATGGCAGGAAATTCACACACTCTTAAATGACTTTTGTGGTGCAACGAGATTATTGATCAATATTAATAAGTCTACCTTTTTACACTATGGTATCCAACAAGGACTTCTAGATGATTTGAAAACACTTTTTCAATATAGTTTCTTAAATCTATCGATCGAGTTTAATTATTTGGGCTTCTATTTAAATTGGACAGTTACAAGGTGGAGGATTGGCAGTGGCTATTGCTGAAATATGAGAACCGTATCTGCCACTAGTGCAATCGATTTCTTTCTTTGGGAGGAAGATTTGTTTTGATTAAAGTGGTGCTCGAAATCCAACCAGTGTATTGGTTAGCCTTGGCACACATCCCAGCTACAGTTCTGAACCGGATTCGTAAGTTGGTTTTCTCCTTTCTCTGATATGGTAACAAACAAGCTCCATCCTTTCACTTGTGCAATTGGGAAACCATCTCAAAACCAAAGGTTTTGGTGGATGGGGATTGAGAAACATCTATTGTTTTTCAAGGGCACTGGTAGCAAAAAAACTGTGGCGCGGATTGATGTATCTTGGTATTTGGCAGAGGGTTATTAAGGACAAATATTTTCCTTACATCTCTGCGGGATTAATTTTGGTTGCACTCCTAACTTCTCACGGCCTCGGCCTTTATGGTTCCCAAACCTGGAAAAACCTTCTAAATTCTTTACCTTTGATTATGCATTGGCTTGCATGGAAACCAGGTGTGGGATATTCCATTATTGTTGGAAAGGATGAATTATTGGGCATTGGGAAGTAATCCATTCTAACTGCTGAGTTGATAACTTGTCTAAATAGTAAAATGTGTATTTTCTTTATCAAACTAGTCGAGCTCCTCTGCAGGGGTCAATCATCTAAATTGGCTTGACAATATTGATTTGGGTTTGGAGGGTGATTTTTCTTCTACATGGGATTTGTATAGGATGAGCTTGATTGGAGTTGGCATTTCTTTATCTGACATAGAGGATGAGTTAAGATTGATAGGTGGAGATAGTTCGGGACATATAACAACTAAAAATGTCTACAATTCTCTTGCATCCAAGTTGTGGAAAAACAAAATAGGAGGTTGGAGGAAAAATTTGTGGGGATGGGATTGTCCAGAAAAGATTAAGATATTTGTCTGGCTTGTCATTGAAGACAAAATACTTACATGGAATAACCTTCAAAACAGAGGTTGGCTACTGTGGACTGGCCATCTTGCAAAGGAAATGGGGAAGCCGGAATTCATCTTTGTACACCGCCTCTTTCACTTGCAATCAGATGGGAAAAAAAGATCAAAGAGGGTCATGAATGCCTACAAGGTGACATGATCAACATTGGAAGGAATGTCTTTTGCAACCGGCTTTCTTAATCAAAATCTTCATCCTGGGCTTCAGCATTCATGTTGGTTCATTTTTCTTGAAAGGAACTTGGCTATATTTGAGTCAAGGAATCCATCGATTGAGAATGTTTCTTTTCTCTCCTCAGGTGCGGCTAGAAGCCACATGCCATAGGAAACAATGAACTCTATTAGAGGCCCAATCCATACTTTACCAATTGATAAAATAATAGGTTGGTTTTATGGAGCTACACAAAAAAATGGGGAACAAAGTATGGGGTGATCCAATCTGGACACTGAACCCATACCTTTAAAGGCCTAAAATAAAAGTTCCCTATAATGGATTCAAAAAAGACATAAAGGAAATTGCTGATAATGAACCCAATGCAACTTGGAATCCGCCTAAACAAATGTCGATGCTCAATTCTATGGTGATCTATCTGTTTTGCCAAACAGGAAAAAATGGATGATCAGACAAATTGCGATAGTGCCACATGATTAACCGATCGCATTACGTCGTATGACCTGCATTAAACTAATGTGGAAAGAATAGTCATTAACATTGAAGGACTGCATAACCGACGAGGCCTTCCACTGGCCTACCTGAGTTCACAAGGCTGTGGATAGGTGGACCTAACTAGTAGCGGACATGTCACCACTATGAGGGTGACACATGGAAAGCCCGTACGGAGACACGTGGAAGATGGTGACTAGGATATTAAGATGATAGGGTAGATAGGTGGCCGATAGTGGACCAATGAGCAAACCCATGTGGCATTTAGTTGAGATATGGAACTATGCTAATGGCACCCGCTTGGTTGGATGTATGTTTTATAAAAATTGGTGGCACCGGTATTGACCCCAGGACCTCCATTGGGCTAAGATCTAAGGTATCAGCTAGCAAGTTTTCCCATGGGTGTGACTTATTATGTAAAGGAAAGATTATATATTTAAGGTTGGATGTTTGGTAATGCAGAGGCACAAGGGGCTGGGGCCTAGCCCTGCCCCACTAAGCACGGTATACCTACAACCTTCCACAAGCGCCATAATACGTGGATATCGCCATGTGAAGAGGCCATTGATAGGGCCTAACCACCGCTGGTTAATGTGACATGACTTGGCAAGGATCAGTGGGTTAGCCCCTTATCGACACTCATCCCTATTGTTAAATGACATGCCACCGTGTATTACGAGGAGGGGCTGTTCCGACAACCCCTAGGTCGGGTGCTTGGCCATGGATCATATGACCATGCGTGAGCGTATGCCTGGACCTGGGGTCATGCCCACATTCTCGCAAAAGTGTCTTTTCCACCATATGGGTCAGTGATTTAAATGGGTTTTAGCCACCGAGGGATGTTATCCATTTTTTAGGATATTGGGCCCTTTTAGGCTAGATCTTGGGGAAGTTGGGAGACGGTTACCAACTTCAGATATATATAACCTAGGCCTCTTGAGGCCATGGGAGTGGGACATTCAAAGTGGTTTATGCTGAATATTTTCCAAGCCAAAGTCATTTTTATGCATGGAAGCCAGGAGAGTAGTTGAGTTTTGGAGGCCATTTCTGTGAGCTATGCTTAACCTTTTTCAGTGTTGTTAGTTTTTTTGGGTTCTTGATATATGGTAGAACAAGACCACATTAGTTTTGTAACCCTTTGGCACTCTCAAGATGTACTTATTGAGATTTTGAATCAAATAAGAAATCCTCACCCACAAGACAAAGGCCCAGAGACGTAAGGGAATTTTCTGAACTCTGTTATCAAATTGGTGTATGGTTTGTCGTTGTTTCATGATTTATTTCAGTTCTGCCATGTGTATATGATTGTTATGATTCTTCTATAATTCTTCCTCTTCTTTAAGCTTCATAACGGTTAATCAACACATGCTTAATAACTCAACCATAGTCGCGTAAAAGATATTTTTGGACCAAGTGGTATTAGAGCTAGTTTACATTTGGAATTTGAGTTTTCTTTTCTTAAGCAATCCGTGGAAAAGCTACTCGTGGTGAAGGAAAGATTTTTGAAGAGAATCCATTGATTGGATTGAGAAAGAGAACTTCTCAAAGTGAGAGGATGGCATCAAAAGAGGGATCCTTTTCAAGATGAGAAAGAGTTTCAAAAATTTCTACATGGCTCCGAGATGATGAAGGTTTTATATGATGATTACTTGAAACAGAAGAGACCAATTCTGGTGATTTCTCAAAGGGAAAAAGTGAAGAAGGAGGATCCTCCTCAAATTCCTCCTTCACTTCCACTGCAACCTCCTTCTTCTTCCATCTCTTCAAGTTCAAGTTCTAAATCCACAACAAAGAAACATGTCCATAAACATAAGAAATGTTCACTTTTATTAAAACTTGATGTTAAATTTGAATTACCCATATATGATGGTGAATTCTAATGTAGAGAGACTTGAAAATTGGATCAGGCAGATGTAGGTTTACTGTAGTGTGCAATAGATCAACGATGAGGCCACTCAAACCAAGTTGGCATCATTGAGACTTCAGGCACAACACTCATCCGGTGGAAAAGAAAGTTGCAAAAATGGTCTGCAACAAGTGGGTAATGTATTTTCATCATGGAAAAGTTTCATTTATGCATTTAGAAAACAATTCTATCCTTTAGCTTATAAAGAAAAAGCTTAACTGAATGACAAGTTTTAAAACTAAGAAAAGGACAAACAAAGTAAGAATACACAGATGGATTCTAAAGATGGCATTGATGTTATATATTCTTTTACATACCCAAGAAACTCTTATGAAGTATATAGAGGTTTACCTCAAGACATATTCGAAGCATTGTATTCATGTTTGGAATAACTAATATTGATGAGGTTTTGTTCGCTTATGTACATTGAAGCAAGGAAAATAGGTGTTGGTGTATTAGGGGAATTGTCTTCAAGGAAAGATGGCAAAAGGAAGTGGCTTGGAAAGAAGTCAAATTCAAGGACAAGAAAGGAAGAGAAGCCCCTTGCAAGCATTGTACAGAACAGGGCATGATGGGGACTGTTGTTGGCAATTGCATCTCGAGATCAAGAGGCCAAATTGGTCTAAGGAAAAGAAAGGGAGGGAAACAGTTAAAAATAAAAATGACTCCGACACTTGGATCAGATTCAAAGTGATGAATCAAAGGCATCATTGGTTGGCATGACAAGTAAAATTGGTGAAGAAATCTGATTAGAAGTAACTTGTTTCACATCGAGGTCATCATGAGGCACTACAGACACATTGATAGATAGTGGATCTCAATCTAATTTAATTTCAAAATTCGCTTAAGTAATTAAAACACAGATGCACTACCACACTTAAATGGATAAGAAACAATCATCAATTGCACATAAAAAATAAATGCACATTAAATTTTGAAATTTCATCTAAGTCAGGATGAGGTAACATGTGATGTGGTGCCACCTAAGAATGTGGAATGGTCTTAGGCGTTCTTATTTGTATGATCAGAACATCCTCTACATGCAGCGAATCACATCATTTAACCAAAGTAGGCCTTAAGAAGGCGGTTCTTATGTAAACACCATGCTGAGGCAAATAAAACTATTCCAAACAATGGAATCCATTGCAGTCGCCAAGAAAGAAACATTAATCTAGCAATTGTTTTAAATCAACTAATTGATCTTAAGCAAGAACGAGATGATTGTAGAATGGAAAATCAATCACGCTTTGCTTCAAGATAAGCTAATCGTAAGTAAATATTACAAACATATCAGCCCATTTGCAGTCATATTTTTTATGTCAAGCCATTAGTAACTTTGTCTACATGGATGATAATGGATTTAGTAAAATGTGTCAGGGTTCAAATGACTAACAATTTGATGTCGGGCTATCATGATTGTTTTACAGTTGATTTTGATGAGATAGGTGCATAGGAAAAAGTTCAAATACAGGGAACAAGTCGTGTGGTCTATCCCAAGCTTGATGAATGGGTCGCGAATCTTTTAAAATCTCAAAGTTCCTTTTAGGTGGTGAGGTGTGATCCAAAATTGGATTTTGGAGCTTGATGGGGCTCAAAAGGCCTAAAATTAAAGTTCCTTTAATGGCTTCAACAGACATCTCAAGATAGGCCTTGTTGATACAAACCCAATGCAACTTGAACAGCTCAAATGGGCTTTGTATGCTCAATTTATGGAGATCTGTTCATTTTTCCAAACAAAAAATGATGACTATACACCAGATAGTCCGTGATGAAGGTCACACATGAAAGCTGACTATACAAAGTCATACGACGCATAACCGATGTGGCAGGAACAGCTTGGCAATCATACGGAAGAGACCATACAAAATAACATAGCAGGATGATCAAGGTGATGAGTTGATCGACAAGACACGGGACCAATCCAGGAGGACACTTGTCACCACTGCAAGGGTGACATGTGGCATGCCTATACGATGACACATGGAATACGCTGACTAAGCTAGTAAGCTGACAGGGCAGAGAGGTGGTCGACAGTGGACCAATGAGCAAATGACACATGGCATTTTAGTTGGCATATGGAACAATGCCACATGGCACCCGTTGGTTGGTGTATGTTTTATAAAAAAATTGGTGTCATCGGGTATCGACCTCGAGACCTCTCCATTGGGATAAGATATGGTAGGGATGGATAGCCACCACACTAAAAGTGGACTGATTATGTAAAGGAATATTATATATTTTAAGGTTGATGTTTGGTAATGCAGCAGGCACATAATGGGGCTCAGTCTCAACCCGCAGCTACTAAGTACACCCCATACAACCTTCCACAAGCGCTATACTATGGGGATAATCCATGAGAGATGGGGCCAGTGGATAGGGCCTAACCACCAACGATTAATGTTCCATATGACTAGGGCGATGACCAAGAGTTAAGTGCACATCTGGGACACAGTCCTATTGTTAAATGGCATGCCACTGTGCATTACTTGAGGAGGGGTTAGCCAACCCCTTAGGGGATGGCACTTGGCCATATGCTGGACTATGACCATGCAGAGGGTGCGCGGGCCCGGGACTAGGTGCTTGTGCCCAAAAAGTTTGCAAAAGTGTTTTTTCTAACCATATAATAGTGATTTTAAATGGAATTTTAGCCAGATTGAGGGATTTAATCCATTTTTGGGGAATATTAAATTTTGAGGCCATATCTTGGGAGGAACTTTGGAGACATTACCAACTTCAGATATATATAAAACCAGACTTCTTGAGGCCATTGGAGGGACATTCAGAAAGTGTGTTTGAGTCAAGATTTGCCAAGCCAAAGCCATTTTTATGCTGTGGAAGTTGTTGAGGAGCGCACCTTTATGGGACATTTCTCGGAGCTCTGATCATACAATTTCAATGTCATTTCTTCCATTGGTTCTAGCGACCGGCAGGAACAAAGACCATATCAGTTTTGTAACCTCTTGGCACTGTTGTTATGCCATTTTAGTGTTTTGAACAGAAATAAGAAATCCTCACCTACAGAGACAAAGGCCCGGAGATGTAGGCTAAGTTGTGCCGAACTCTATTATCATCAGTAAGTATGGTTTGTTGTTGTTTGATGCTTTATTTTAGTTTTGCATATGTGTATATGGTTGTATGATTCTTCTAATTCTTCCTCTCTCTTTAAGCTTCCTAATTGGTTAATCACACGTTTAGCCAACTCAAACTATAGGTTAAATATCTTTTCTCGGGATTAATCTGAGGAGTCATCAATATCAATGAACATATAGTCTACAAGTGGACTCTTAAATGTGGCGGAGGAACAAACACAATAGAAAAACTTTAGGGTGTTTGGGCTTCTCTAACCTTGGGTCATAGACTCTCTATCACATACTTTCATGTCATAGGGGATTCAAAAATAGTAATTTATTGGCTTAATGAAAAAGGATATCTACAGGACCTTGAAAAGGCCTACTAAAGCTATTAAGGACGAAAAGAGAGTTGATAATTTAAATTTTATTTTTTTCATTTATTTCTTTTTCGCATGTATATAGAGAAGAGAATCCGAAGAGGGTTTTTATCAAAAAGGCCCCCAACAGGTAACCTGTGGATCCATAGCATATAATTAGTGGGAAGATGGTCAAGAGGGACCAAATCTCTTTTTAAAGATGTACTAGCAGTCATTCTAGTGGGAATTTTCTATGTGAAGACTTGTATGAAGGATGTTTTTTTTTAGATAGTACCTAAAGACAAAAACTTCTTTGTAAAAGTTTTATTCTTGTTTGGACACCTATCAAGCTAGTTTTTTAAAGGATTTTTGATGTGCTTAAGTGTGGAATTGATATGATAGATTATACTCAATGAGAGTAACATGGCTGTAATGATTTTGTTTATATGAACAAATTACATAAATTAATATAATCATGCACTCTTTCTTGAAAAAGTCTAAACTAAGTTTAAGGATATTATAACAATGACAAGGGCACTCATCTCTTATTAGAAGATTAAATTTAAATTTGATTTGATTTAATATGAAATTAATAGGAGTGTCTCTACATTCATTGCTTATCATGGATCCCACTTATTAGTATATTGCTGAAAATTAACACACAGGGGTGTCGTTTTGGATATATTGAATTGAAAGCCATTAAATTAACGTGGGAGGAAATGAATGTGAAACATAGGTCTAAGTATATTTAGAAATAAATGGGTCATATATTTAGAAATAAATGGATAGAGTGAGTACAAAAGCATTGGATAACAAATTGTTTAAGATGAAAACGATACCCCTTGTAAGATACTCTTAGATGAGACATGACTATATTTCACATAATTGGAGACATTGAGAAAATTGATTTTGTATAGACAAAAAATGATAGTCATGAACAAAAACATGGTTTCGATTAAATCAACCAATATGAGCAAAAAGAGGGGAGAAAACATGAAAACAATAATGGAAAAAAATGTTTGAAGAGAGGGCATATAGAAGAAAGGTGTCAAACGGATAAAAAAACATTTAAAAGTCATTTTCAATTATGTTACGAGAAGGAAAGTAATTGAGAAAACACACTAAAATAAAACAACAATACTACATAAACAACTTCAATAAATAAAAGGAGATCAAAGTGAGACTAATTGAAGCCTAACATCCCATGTGAAAAACATATAATAAATGTAACTAAAAACCAACTAACACAAGATGATATATGAAATAGGAAGATGGGAATAACTAGAGGAGCAATGGGAGGAAAGGTTATATTGAGTATCTAGAAATGAGGAGGTAGAAACCAAACAATGATTTCTTCCACACTGTGCAAAATACTCACAAATCAAGGACAAGTCAAATTTGCATATCAGATATTAGGGATCAACATTTCAGGAGGATCTACTGAGAGGCATAACAAGTTTGGCTAAGAAAGTGATACAAGCAAGAAACAAAATATTCGAGGAAAGTCCTCGAGGCAACTACCCCTTGATGTAGAGCGAGGGTACTAGACTCAGTTGAGTAAACCAAGTTCATAATTTGAGCCATGCTATTACCCCCAAGCATTTTAGTTATTCCACTCTCTATCTTAATCTTTGAAAAATAAATAATACTAAAATGTGGAACTTTGTTATTTCATATAAAAATTCAATCTTATTAACAATTTAATAAAATATATCTATCACTCTATCTAACCATTAACCATTAGAAGACCAATAAACTAACTCAACTAGTTAAGACATACTTTAAGTTTTATACAAAATGTCTTTAAAGTCAATCTTCCATACTCATTACTTTTATTACGTGTCTCACTTGATATTTATAATAAATCATATACCATAATCAATACCAATAAATGTATATAAAATATCATCCAAAAATAAACACAAAATATACCAAAAGTTTGGAAAATTTTCCAAAAACTATATAACCATTAGGCGCACACCTTACTATTATTTCTAAGACCATATAGAAACTAACCTCCTCCCTATGCTTCTCATTGTTTTAAAACTATAAAAGCTCAAGATTTCTCCATGTACTTCTCGTTTTTTTTTAAATAGTTATTGTCATCTGTGTGCTTCTCATTTTTATTAAATGCTTCTTCCAAATGGTTATCAACAAAAAATTAGGTCACTCCCAATTAACTGATTTTAGACACGTTGTTGTATTGTACGAATCAAGGCAAACTTAAGTGGAAAGTGTGATGCACAAAGGTGAATATTCAATAAATATTTAATAATTTTTCTTATTTTTAGACGTATAATAAGCATATTCATAATTTCACAAGAATGAATATATATATATATATATATATATATATATATATATATATATAATAAAGTTCTAGTTAAAAATGTTACTTCCAATGCATTGCTTTTTACATATTTTGCTATATATATATAATATTTATGGGTAGTATTAAAATTTTATATTTAATTTGAACATCTTTAAAAGTGGTTTGGGAGAGAATCATCTGAAACTTAATATAGAGAAAAATGTTCAATTTATAAATTTTACTTGGTAGGTAATGAGCTTCTTATCATTTCTCATTTATAAGTATGTTGCATTTTATGGTTTAACCCTTTATAGGTGCTGTTGAACCATACTCATTGAACTATGCTATATATACAGTCTGAGTGGCCTAATGGTTAAGAACATGTGTTTCCTCTTAAGAGGTCACAGTTCAAATCCAGAGGGGGAAGTATGTATACCTCTCAGACCTGACACCAAATCACAGTGAAGGGGGGGTCCCTTTGTCCCACAAACAAGGGGGTCCTATACACCAATTTGGTGTACCGGCTTGGCCATGACCTTAAAATAGATTATTATTATTATTATTATAACTTTATAATATGGGTTTGTATGTTATTATCTAAATACTATGTATATTTGTTGTTTGACATTTTATCCAATTATTTTGTAATCCATTAGGTTATCGCTTAGTGGTTGGGATTATGTGCCATACATGCATTATGTAAACAATTCAAGTTCAAACTTTAATAGGTATAGAGTCTTTGTGTATGTGTATGCGTGTGAGGAAATATATTTAAGTTTTTAGAATTGGTTTTTTTCTATCATTAAATAGACTTAATACATATCTAATAAGCTAAATTGGTTTAAGTGGATGTTAATATGACACACTCTCTCTCTACATTTTAAAGTTCAATGATTCAAAGGTATTTTATCTCCTTTGCAAAATGTTAAGTAGATGAGAAGGATAA
>SNQJ01S0183804.1:0-24580 GCA_010110895.2 Picea sitchensis | reverse complement strand
ATGGAAGGAAAATATTTTGTTGTAGCCAACCTCTCTGAAGAGGTAAATGAAGAGGATTTGTTTGTAAATGAAGTAGGTGTACATAACTTTAGATACCCTGTAAAAAATCCCCCCTTTTTTTATTTATGTAAAAGTTATGGATAAAATCACCCATTGTTGCCTCATTGATGACACTTCGGGCCCAAGTATAATGTTGAAGATTATTATGGAAGAGTAGTCTTGTTTTGTACAAATGAAAATGCCAGAAGAATTCTCTCTTATAATAGTCTACAACAAATGACCATAGGTGAGATCAAATATGTGACCTTAGTTCTGTGCCCTAAAATAAGGACAACCCTTAATATTCAGGTAATTGATATGCTAGTAAGTAATTACTCAATCATCTTAGGAAGATATTGGAAAGCTTTGACGAGTGGATACCTCTCACTTAATGGGACACACTTATTCGTTCCTCATAATGGTAAAAACATCATAGTCCTTAGAGAGGGAAGGATTTCACCTTACATAGAGAGTGTCCCACAACCTAATGCGAACTATATCAAAGAGGACCTAGGGGTGTATTCCATATTTTCCGAGGAGGATAACATTCCCTTGGAAAAAATTGATTTAGACGATGGTATGTGGCACATGAACTTTGATGGTTCATTCTCTAATGAAGGTAATGGAGCTGGAATTATTTTGTACTCTCCTGTAGGTAAAATTCATAACTTTTCTTATAGGTTGGAGTTTTCTTTCACAAACAATGTCACTGAATTCGAAGCTTTATTATTAGGCATTGAAAACACCTAAAATATGTGTTGTGGTCACCTTACAGTTTTTGGATATTCTGAGCTTGTTGTGAATCTTGTACGTAAGATATACTCTCCTAGAAACAAGTTGATGAAACAATACACCCAAACTATTTTGGCACTTATCTTGAACCTATTATCTTTCAACATTACTCAGGTTAAGAGGGAATTGAACTCAATGGATGATCAGTTAGTTGTTTTTGCAGCCTCTCCTAATCGACAACTTTTGCCACAGAGACTTGATTGTACTTCAATCCCTATATCATCCACATATCCCTAAAAATATAGAATCATGGTAGGTATTCCCTAGAAATGAGAGCATCTGTGCTTTCATTCAAAATGAACCTTATAAGCCCAAGGAAATTATATCCATAGAAAATAACAAGATTCCTAAGGGATTGACTCCTCTAGAGAGTTCATTTTCATCGAGTGATGTAGGAAATAAAGAGAAACGTAAAGAAGAGGAATCGAAAAGGAAGGTGGGTGAAACCATCTCCTTGAACATTGGGACACCCGAGTCTCCAAAGAATGTTAAAATAGGTGTCCAATTTTCTAATGAAGAAAATATGATGTTTTCCAAGCTGCTTGGCGAATTTCAATATGTTTTAGCTTGGTCTTATGAGGATCTTCGTGGTTTTGATCCCTCTCTTATACAACATGCCATTCCCATCAAGGGAGGCATAAAACCAGTTAGGCAACAAAAAATACCTATCAACCCTTCACTGGAAGAAACTATTCGAAAGGAATTGGAAAAATTCTTAAGGGATGGAATCATATTTCCAGTCAGGTATTATGAATGGGTTTCAAATTTGGTTCCTATTCGGGAAGCCACTAATCATATCAGATTATGCATTGATTTTCACACATTAAATTGGGCTATTATAAAAGATCACTTTCCTCTCCCTAATATGGAAATGATTTGCAGCAAGTCACAGGGCCACAAATGATGTCCTTACTTGACATTTTTTCCGGTTACAATCAAATCAAGGTAAAAAGGGAAGATAAATATAAAACCACCTTTATTACTCATTGGGGCACCTTGACTTATGAACGTATGCCTTTTGGATTACCTAATGTGAGTGCCACTTTTAAAATACCTATGCAAGTAACTTTTGATGATTTGGTCAAAACGATTATTCATATCTATCTTGATGATCTAATTATGTACATTAAAGGGTTATCAATTGTCTCGAAGTTTCAATAATTATGGTTGGGTCCTTTCAAGATCACTTTTTCTTGGGTACAAACTCTTACATTTTAAAGGATTTACAAGAGAAATTGTTTTCCTACAGCACTAACAATTCTCACTTAAAACACTACGTGGAACCAACTTGAAAAGTTTTAATGATGTTTGGATTTTCTGTATATTAGTAGTTTAGTTATGTTTTCATTTTCAGCACTACTTTTCATTTCTTCTCTTACAGTAGTTTAAATTATGATTTACTTTTAATAGTTTTCCTTCTTCTTTTGCAATCTTGTCATTTTATTTATGTTGTTTTAAATTTTTGCAGTTCCATATTTGTTATGACTTTTATTTCTTTTCACCTTTTAAGTTCAACTTTGGACAAGAATAAAGCGTTAGATCAGTTCTTCCATAGTGACACTCCTTCAAAGTATTGTTATTCAATAAAAATCAGGCTTACATAGTTGTTACGATGTTCCCCCTGAAAGCATAATTGAATTTGTTATCTTCCTTCACTTTTGTCTTATGAAGAAATTGGTTACTTCCCGCTTCTGCTTTCCATTTCTTCATCCACTGAGAGTTAAAAGAGAAGGTCCATAATTTTTTTCTCCTTGAAGTCAAGAGAAAATTTTGGTTGAATGATTATGCATACAAGGATAACCCCCCTCATACTTAACATTTTCCATGATTTATTCCCAAATTCCCATTCATTTTTCCATTAAATCCGCTCACTTCCCCATGTTGCATAATCATTCTGGTTATATCTTCTTGGTCTACTATTCTTTTTGGTCTGCGAAACCATATATTCTGAGTTCTTAATCTGTTGGAAACAGATTTCCATGTGGAGTCGCCAGTTTGTTGACGATAAAAAACGCAACTAGGAATTTCGCTTGCAAAGTATTGCTAAACCCTATTATTTAAACTATGCTAATACGATATAATACTAGTAGGTGAGATCCCCTTGTAGACTGGAGGCTCGGAGATAGTGATCATATCAAACTTTTCATGCTATTGTTTCGATACTTCTTATGAGGTTTTATATGGTTGATGATGTAGTCTTGGTTTTGTTTTTGACACAATGGCAGGCGGATAAAACATTTTATGTGATGTTCCCTTATTCTAAGCTCTAATTCTATGTTATGAGTGCAATATAATACAATTGTTACATTTGATTATATCACCATGATTATTACCTGGCTACACCTGCACAAGACATATGTTAGTAACAACATAAAACAAAAGAAATGGAAAGAGACTTATAACAAAAAATTCCAAAAGAAAGGGACTATACTATGCTACGTTAAGAGGTTATGTGAAAATGAAATGAAAATAAGTTAGTATTAATCCTAGCTAGCAATGGTTAGTGGCTATGGAATTGAATTTGAGTTATATTGGGCGCATTTGATATATGGTATGGTATGGTTTTTGGCAATGGTTAATACGGATTTTGGGTGGCGTAATTGAAAGCAATATGTCGCAAGTTTCAATGGATGGAATTAATGGCATGGTTAATGGTATGGTTTTTGGCTCATTGTCGTGTACTTTGAAATTGAATGTGGAGGAAGATAGAAGCGACGAGCAGTAAATGCACGTCACTCCACACTTCTCCCATCGGGCCGTCACCCTAGCAGGGTTATTTTTTCATTTGGTTTTGCTGGTGGTTAAGCTTTGATATTCAAGCCTGGAAGGAAATGCTCGACCAACTCACCCTTTTTAAAGCTATTGGTTACATCTATGGTTCTTTTTTCCCATCCATTAATTTCTCTCTGTGTATGAAACAAACGATGGCTCAGTAATGTGTTGGTTTGTGTTTTCCTGAGATTAGAAACTGTGTAAACGCGTGGGTCTTCTCTCTGCAATGCGACTGTGTGGTTATTCATTTTACAAATGGAAGAAATTGGTTGGTTGAAGTTATGCATTCGTTGGTTGTTCTGTGTGGTGAAAATCATGATGGCTCTCTGTTGTTTTAAGTAGTTATGGGTATTTTGTTGGAGAGTTTCGCTCTATTTATCCTTGTTTGTCGCTTCCTCACATTGATGGTAACCATGTCCGGTTGTATCCGAGTTGCTACGAGGTTGTTGTATGTGATATTGAACTACCTTTTGGTCACTGTGTATTTTCCAGAGCCATGGTCATGGGTTATCCACCTGGTCGTAGGATTATTTTGTGGTATTGGCATCAATGTACCTCAGAAGTTGGTTATGGGATGGCCATTATGCCAAGATGTATGCTTTATTGTTATTGGTTGTACCTCGGGTTAGCATTCCCACTGGCACTGTTATAAATTGGTTTGGCTCTTGAGAAAGGCGTGAGGGTTATGCTTCTGTGTGTTCTTTATAATTGTTTTTGTCCAGTGAGAAATTGTTTCTCCTCTGCATCGTTGCCTACCCTACTCGATGTTGAACTGTTACACTATTATACAAATCAAGAGTTATAAAAAACCCTGTGGTCCCACCATGCTTGTTTCGAAGGGTCTCTTCCTATTGTTGATATGGTTGACCTCCAGTTTCTTTGTGCTTTGATGACCGAGCGAACTCTTGATTACTTCTCGCGTTCATTGTTACAGAGGCTGATTTTGATAAGCCCAACTATTTTCACTCTTGTTGGGTATCTTGTTGATTATCATAGATTGGTTGAGTGGTTATGATAGTTGCTTTGAGTATTGTCTCATATATGTTTGATTGGGTTGTTGGAAAGTTGTAATTAGGAATGAGAATTGGTATAGAGCCGAGGGGTTGCCTCCTTTTGTTATGACAATTGCGTGGAGAACCTAGCTCTTTTTTTTATTATTAAATTGGTTGATTGGGAGTAAATGGTAATGTACAGTCAGAGGGTTGCCTCTTTTCGTTATGCATTGGATCGTTGTGTTCCTACAGCTTGGTGTCAATTGCGAAATTGTGATTGTTGTGTGTTTCACTAGTCTCGATCGGGAAATTGATGAGTGTGATTTCATTGTTTACTACGTATGGATTATAGAGGTATCATACATGTTTGATTTAAATTACACGACCAATGATGAAACTTGGGTTTCATATTATGGTTTCATTGCAACGTTTTATTGGTTGATATAATGAAAAGGCATGAAATCGGGCAAGTTTTTTAAAAGTCTGTTCAATTTGGAAAAAGGACCTGTGTCTATGTTTGATTTGGGAAATTGTGAATTATGGGCAGTGGTTAACATTTTATAGAAATATATGTTGGACAGAGATGAAGCAACATGGTTGTGTGTTTCTTTTGATTTTGTTTTAAATAAAAAAGGAAAAGAAATGAAAGGAAACAAGTATTCTTTTAACAAGACTGTTGAAAGGCATAATGATTCTGAGTATGATTATAGACTGTGTTAATTGAGAAAGTTTAAAGAATTGAATGTGGGACAGTGAACAGTTTTGACACATAGGAATTGTTAATTGGTATTGTTATCCTTGTATTGAATACAAAGTTGCTTTTATGGATTACTTAATTAGTTGTATGAACAGTATTTGTTCTTTCCCCTACCATTCTTTCACTTTTCGCACATTACAACTCCCCTCACCTTCCCATATTCACTACCCACTCCCTATTATTAAAATTTAATTATAGTTAAGATAAATTATGTATTATGACAATTAAACGATCGCACAWGGATGAATTACAGTGATACATTMTTTTGATTTATGATAYAGTTGGTTGTTTGATAATTTGTTGAGTAGTAATCATGATCTATTCCCCCTCATTTTAACACTTTTCGCTAAATATAATCCCTCACATATCCCAGAACCCTTATTCACCCCATGTTCATTGACAAGTATTAAACAATTTGTATGGATTGGATTGCATGAGTCTGATGTGTTGTTGAGCCAAACTTTGTTTCATATTTAAAAGAGATGTCATGTATGGTTGTTGCAGAAACTATTTGCTAATCAATAATGCATATAGGAATGAGATTTTTTAGCTGAGGTATCCATGGTCGGGGTAATAGAGGAAGAGGAAATTGGAACAGGGGCCCTAGAAGGCCAAGGTTCTCTATACATTTTGATGCAGACTCGCAAGAGTTGGGCCAGCTATTTCTAGATGGATTTTTTAACTGGATTGGGAAAGGAGTGGTCCAACCTAGGCCAGAAAGGCCTCCCTTCCAAGCCCCACATGTCCCTGGTCTTCCAGTGCCCCCACATTTCTCACTACAATATGAAGTCCTGAAAACGATGAATGGCAAGAGATTGTCCACCTGATAGTCTCTCAACATTGTGGCTGGCCTAACTTGTCTCTACCTGTTCCTCTGCCTGTTAATCAAATTGTCCAAGCTACCTCTGTCCACTCACTAGTACAGTCTTCCTATGCAAGAAAAAGGTTAAAAACCAAGGCCCACCATGCTCCTAACAAAGGAAAATCCATTTCTTCCCCCTCCTCACCCTCAAATGACTCTGCCAAGTACGTGTCCTCTTGCATGCATTTGAGAGATGATTTATCTCATGTGATCAGTGAGATTAGGCCTAAAGGCTCCACACATCCTAAGGAAAATTTAGAGAGATCAAAGGGTGACATCAAGAACAAGGGAAATATTGCCTCCCACAGTGGAAAATATGGGTTCTAAGTGTTTTTATTTATTGATTGTTGAGAACAGTTGACTTCTGAAATTTTGGACAATAGACTATTTTTTGGATATATGGATAATATATTTTTGGAAATAATTTCAATTATCATTGATATAAATTGTCAAATTATGAGAAGATGATGGAAGTCACAAGGAGGGATGTTTTGATTGATTAAGTAGTTGTGTTATGTTTGTTAAAAAACTAAAGGGAGTCACAAGGGGTCCCACCTACTAGTTATTATTTATTTAAAACCCTTATTATGATTTTATTACTTTTCCCCCTTAACTAAAAGTTTGGTTGATTTTTAGTTTACTTAACTCAAGAAGTGGTTCGACTACTTCAACGAATTCTAATTGCTTAAAGCCAAAGGAAAAGGAGGAACAAGAGGAGAATAGAAGGAGAAGCATACTAAGGTTTGCTCTTTGAGTTTTATTGAGATAGTTCAGTTTTCATTCATTCTTTAATTCATTGAAAGCCTAATTCTCTTTTATGATAGCAGGGTCCTATTGTAGACAACAAGATTTAGGGCTGAATTACATCATTCAGACACTTGTTTTCAGAGGTGTTGATCTATCTTTGATAATCTATGTAGACTTGTATGTTTGTGAATTAAATTTCATGACTGACAAAGGCTATTGTGTAGAGTCAAGTGGGCAACAATTTGTGGCAAGTTGATCCAGCTTTTAAAGTTTAGTTTTTAACTTTTCGTCAGAAGTCCTTTTGTATGGTTTTCATTGGGGACATCTAAGTTTGACTTTGGTCCAAAACTTCCTCAGGGAATTTTGTAAAGAGAACGATTCTTTTGATAAATTGGAATGGAATAAGCGATTTCTTTATGTCTCATCTGTTTTGATTATTGATTTGGTGTTTTTACTTATGTCTCTATATTTATTTCAGCATATGTTATATTCAGAAAATTACATAAATAATGAATTTTCCAGCAAACTCTCATTTATAAAAAAATCAGCCTAAGCACTTGTAATCAATACTTGTGAATTAGGAAACAAATTTTGATGGCTATAAACATAGGGTGATATTTTCTTCTATCTTTCTTTATCCAAGTAAGATATGAAAATTCTTGAGTAAGATCATTTCATATGTTTTCCTCAACACCATTTAGAAAGGACACTCCCATATGTCTGTCCAGGCGAGTAAGTTCCTGGATAGGAAGGGGACACTAGAAGAAATGGAGAATTGCAATGTCGTAAGAATTTTCGATACCAAGAAAAATCCTTCCTTCCTTCCATGCCACATATCTAACAAAATGTTTGTTACTCAAATAGCAAGGTGTTGATGATTGAAAACGTCAACGTAATTTCTCCTGCAAAGTGTTGCTAAAGCCTATTATTATATACGACTATATAATGTTAGGAGGTGGGACCCTCCAGAACTTTTGAAGATCAGGTCTGTTCATTTTATGATGATGAGATACAATGGTTTTCACGGTTGATGAGAATATGGTTGTCATTAGTTAATATTTGGAATGTTGTTCTTTCATGATACTGCAACCTGTTATTCATTACAGTATTTTCTCTTCACGCACCTGCACAACAAACGTTAGTGAAAATTGCAAAAAGGCATTTTGAGGAAAAACAAAATACTATATCTAATGCAAAAGAGACCTAGCTCTGCGATACTGTGTGCATGAAAATTCTTGTTGATACTGGTTAACTACTAACTAACAAGGAAATGGCTATGAAATATTGTTAAGTTGCATTTTATATGCATATGGTGGAAATTTTAGTGGCGTATTTTGGCAAGGAGATAATACAATGGTTATGCATCGGATGATGCCATTGGTAGCGGATGTGCATATGTTATAAAACTTGGTGGCTCGTGGAAGTGATGGATTTTCATTTTTACGGTGATTATGTTGTTAGTGATGATTCTATTGTATAGTTGTCAAGCGATTTATTTGAGTTATGACATGGGTGGTGCATTTGGCAAAGTAATGATGCAAATGGTTAAATTGTGGAACTTGGATTATGTTATGGTTTAAATGTGTTGATATTCTCTATGCATTGGTTGATTAATGGTGTTAATGGGGGCTCGTTGGCATGTACTATGGAGTAAATGTGATATCGGTGGAGGTGACGTGCATTTACTGCACATCACCTTTACCCTTCCCATTGGCCACCACCCTAATCGGACTATTGTTTGATCTGGTTTTTGTGTTCACGCTCCGGATTTTTAGCAGGGAAAAATAAATTGGCCACCTCTCGTCTTAAGGTTTTCGATTAACAGGTATGTATCTTTTGGCCATTCTTGACTTCACTCTGGTTATGAAATGTTTTTGGCTCAGTTGTATGGGTTTGTGTTTGTTGTGAGTACTGCAACTATGTGGAATTTTGGTTTTGAATGGAAAAAGGATGGTTATGCTTATAATTGTTTGAGTTCATCGGAGTTGGTGGTCTTCCTGGGTGATAGCTCTTTGTTACCACCGTGTTTGTTAAAAGTTTTTTTAAATCATGGTTGGGTGTTTGTCTTCATGATTCTTGGTTTTAACTAGAGCTATGTTTTCTTGTTCGTTCCTATCAAGAACTGTCTCCCATTCACAAGCATCATAGTCCTCCTTGTGTGTACACCTTTAGCCTTAAAGTTTCACTATGGTTGGTGCCTTTCCTCCTATGATGGCTACTGTGCAAACCCTTAACCCTCCAGACTAGAGCCACATAGGGAGTCTTTCGAGCCTATTAAATTGTTCCTAATTATTTTGGTCCATTACTTCGAATGCGGGCTCACTCGTTGGTGGTATAATAGTCGTGTTGGTATAGCCTTTCGTCACTGCCTCTGTGATAATAACACGACCTTTGCGTTGCAATTTGCACTTCTAAAATTTCACAGTTACCATCTTGATGTCAAAGAACTCAGTTGTTTTTAATGGAAGGGCCTCTACCTATTTCGATTAGGTCCGTGGGTATACAAAATTACCACGACTTATTCGATTGATTGGTTTTTCCTTACTACAGTGGCGAATTGTTGGTTAATGTAGAGTCACTAGTATTTGTACTTATGATGTATTGGATAATGGCTAGCATTGGTTACAAGGGTTTGGTGCTGTTCACACATGTCACGTCCTGTAGATGATGTTTTACAAAGTAAATTATTGGACTGGATCTTCCTACTACATCTTTTGTCGTTGGTAGAATAGGTTTGAATATGTGCGGTCTGGTCACTCACAGATGACTTAATAAATAACCCAAAATGATGTTTTGAGTTATGTCGTGGTCATATGTTGTTGTGTCATTACTAGAAATATCATACTGGGATTCTCTCAGTTGTGCACCGTGTGTAGTATGGATGACTTGATTTTATGCTCGGTGATAACCACTGAGTTTTTTAAGTGCGTTATTTATTGCAATTGATCATTCTGGATGAAAATCGTGTTAGATATCTGGCTCAGTTTTTAAGTCGCATTGAGATGTTTTACAGTGGCATGATTAGATGGCTTCAAAAATTTACTTTTGCATAGCCTGTGTCTAAATGTTGATTGTTGGTTGTATAGTCAATTGCCTTTAAAGACGTGGCATGTGAAGTTTGATTACTTTGGTTTTCCACTGCATATATATGCGGGAACGAATATGAATACAGATCTTGATTATCTCTATTACAGAAATAATGTCTTCATTATTATTTTGAAAGCACGACTTTTAAGGATAGATATGAATTGAAGAAATGTCTGGCAGTGGTGGATTCTAACGATTATAAATAGGGAATGAGTGTTGTTGTTGATTGCTGTAAAATGCAGAATGTACAAATAAAAGGAACAAAACCTTTTACAAATTGTGTGAAATACTTATGTTGTAATGGTACTGTGTTGGATATTAATGGACAGTGAAATTAGGCAAATACACAGGAATTTTACTTAGTGATCTGATTGTTGGTTGATGCATATTTTTCTTACTGCAAAATATGTTATGGATTGCTTGATTAATATCATGAACAATAAACATTTTTTCCCCCTCATTATCTAATTTTCCGCTAATTACAACCCCCTCACATATCCCATATTCATTTTGTTCACTCCCTGTTCTGATATTGATTACAGCTAAGAAAATTTATGTGTTAAGTGGATGAAGTGACAGTGTCTTGAGAGGATTGCAGTGAGGTTTTACTTGGTTGATTTACAATTTATTGTTTTTATCATTGAGCAGTGACCATTTCTTCTCCCCTTTCATTATATCATATTTTTGCTCAATACAAACCCTTCATGTATCCCAGAACACTGTTTCACCTCCCTGCTCATTGATTAACGTTAGAAAATTTTGTATGGATTGGATTGCATGAGTTTGATACATTCTGAGCCAAATCTATTTCATAGTTTTAGGGAGTTGTCATGCATGGTTATTTAAAAGACTATTTTCTAATTTTTAACATATGCAAGATGAGTTTTTTCAGTCGGGGAAGCCATGGCCAAGGCAACAGAGGTAGAGGTAACTGGAACCAAGGCCCAAGAAGGCCTAGATTCTCTATAAACTTTGATGTTGATTCAGAAGAGCTTGGCCATTTGTTTCATGTTGGATTCTTTAATTGGATTGTATAGGGAATAGACCAATTGAGGCCTGAAAGGCCTCCTTTCCAAGCCCCTCAAGCCCCAAGCATCCATGTGCCTCCTCATGCCTCTTTATAGCCTGAAGTCCTAGAAAATTATTGGTGGCAGGAGAATTTTCACCCGACAGTCTCCCAACATTGTGGCTGGCCAAAATTAACTTTGCTTGCTCCCCCACCTTTGAATCCCATTGTCCAAGATGCCTCTAAACACTCACCAGTGAAATCCTCCCATGCTGCCAAGAGATTAAAGATTGAAGACCACCATGCAGTTGATAAAGAAAAATATATTGTTGCCCCTTCCTCACTCTCTGATGACTCTAACAAATCTGTGTCTTCACGGATGCATTTGAGGGATGATTGTTCCCATGTGATTAATGAGATAAATCCTGAAGGTTCTGCCCAACCCAAGGCAAATTCAGGAAAGTCAAGAGGTGACACAAGCAACCAAGAAAGGGTTGCATCACAGACTAGAAAATATGGCTTTTGAACTTTATGTTGTTTATTGTTTTATGACAGTGGACTTTAGGGATTTTGGACAACATCTTTTATTTTGGATATATGAGTATTATTTTTGAAATAATTTCAATTTTCATGAGCTAAAATTGCCAAAAGTAAATATGTTGATGGGAGGCACAAGGTGGTGCATTTTCTTAACTAATGGATTATGTTATGATGGTTATGATTGTTATGAAATAGAGGGAGTCATAAGGGGTCCCACCTACTAGTCATTATTTATCTATGACCCTATTACGATAATCCCCCCCCCCCCTAACTAAAGTTATTTGAGTCTTTAGTTATCTTAACGAATAAGTTGGTTCAACTACTTCAACCAATCCTAATTTGTTAAAAGAAGAAGTAAGGGGAGGAACAAGAGGAGGATAGAAGCATAAAGCATGCTAAGGTTTGCTCTTTGAGTTGATGTTGAGATAGTTCAGTTTCCATTCATTCATATATCATCATAGCCTAATTCTCTTTTGTGATAGTTGGGTCTTATTGTAGATAACAATATTCAAGGCTGAATCAAATCATTCAGACACTTGTTCTTCAAAGGTGTTGATCTATCTTTGATAGTCTATGTAGACTTGTCTGCTTGTGAATTAATTTTCATGACTGATAAAGGCTATTGTGTAGAGTCGAGTGGGAAGAAATTTGTGGCAAGCTGATCCAGCTTTTAGATTTCAGTTTTGGTTTTCTGTCAGAGGTCCTTTTGTATGTTCCATCGGGGATTTCTAAGTTTGACTTTGGTCCAAGATTTCTGTGTGAAGTTTTGTAAAGACAATGAATCTTTGCTGAATTGGAATGAAATAAAGGATTTCTTTATGTCTCATATATCTTTAGTATCATCTTGGTGTCTTTACTTATGTTATTACATTTATTTCAACAACTGATATGTTAAGAAAATTACACAAAAAGAGCATTTCCAGCAAGTTTTTTGTTGATAAAAGACTAGCCTAAGCACTTGTAACTAATACTTGTGAGTTAGGATATATATATATTTTGTTGGCTATAAACATAGGGTGATATTCCCATCTACTTTACTTTAGCCAAGTAAATTTTGAAAATGCTTGAGTAAGATCAATTCATATATTTTTCTCAACACAAGGCAATACAACTACTGGTTGCATTTTTTCCATGAAAAGAGAAAAATGCAATTCATACCTCTGCCTTGGAAATTTTGGGACTTCATATTCATAAATATGAACAATATTGATGAATTTGCAGGCCATTTCCACAGCATGAATCTAAGATATGCTGAAAGGGTAAAAGGGTTCGACCCTAGCTGATCTGAAAAGATCTTTTACATGACTATGGTTGAGTTATTATGCATGTGTTCATTAACCAATTAAGGAAGCTTAAAGAAAGAGGAAGAAGAAATGAGAAGTTATCACAGCCACATAAACATGTATAGAACTAAAATGAAGCAATAAACAATAGAAAACCATAACACCAATGTGATAACGAAGTTCGACAATCTAGCTTACGTCTCCAAGACTTTGTCTCAATGGGTGAGGCTTTCTTATTTATGTTCAAACATCAATAAGTACATCAAAATAGTGCCAAAAGAATAGAAGTCTGATATGGTCTTGTTCTCTCAGATATCTAGAACCCAACAGAAGAAACGACACTCAAATTGGATGACCAGAGCTCTTAGAAATGGCCCACAAAGGTGCGCTCCTCAAAAGCTTCCCTACATAAAAATGGCTTTGGATTGGCTTTCCTTTAGCATAACTATGCTCTTAATATCCTCCCATGGCCTCAAGAAGTCCTAGTTTATATATATCTTAAGTTGTTTATCATCCCCCAACTTCCACCTAAGATATGGCCTCAAAAAGGGCCCAATATCCCCCCAAAAAGGGAAAATATCTCCAATTACAAGCATAAAATCCAATAAAATCCACTATTCCATAGTTGGAAAACCCACTTTTGTTTAAATCTAGGGCTTATCCCCTTTCCCTGGGTGCCCCCCCCCCTTAAAATGGCCACATGGCACATAAGGTGGTCAAGCGCCAGCCCAAAGGGCTGGGTGTTGGCACCTAGCCCGAAATAACTGGTCACATTGGCGCATTTCATGTAATCTTTGTCTGCATGGATCGGGCTCTAAACTTCCACGCAATCCATTTACATCTAAGTCATATGGATACACCATAGGCTCAGGGCTAGCCCCCATCTGTAGTCTTCTTTCCATGGGAATGACCTGCCTGTGACTATATTGTGTGGTCTTATGGGTGTAAGTAGATGTGTTGGGGGCTGGGGCTAAGCCCCAAACCTTCCTCCGCGTCGGTACTACACACAATCAAACTTTAATATGATATGTGCGCCAACGTTTACCAAGGTACACTGCAGGTGGGTTGGTACCCGACCTTCCCCAAGGCGTTTACCCATACAATAGGTCACGAGTTCGAAACTTGGGGAGACCACAACAATTTTTGCATATAAAAAACAAGCCAATCCACGGGTGCCATGTGACAGCCCATGTCTGGGCCACGTAGCACCCGTTTATTCACTGATTTATGATCCCACGGGTTACTCAGGGATTATCACATGTGTCTGCCACGTCAACCTGCCACATGTCTATCCTGTCAGCATTGTACCCTGCCACGTGTTACCATACGATAGGGCCACATGGAACCTCTATGAGTGTGCCACGTGTCACCCTTTTAGTGGTGACATGTGTCACATCCTAGTAGGTCCACATCAGCTGTACAGAATTTTCCATCTGTGTTGCCACGTTAGTTGTACAGTCATACGACTTGTACAGTCAGCTGCCACGTGTCACTGTACGGACTGTACATTCAACATTTTTTTGCCTTTTTGGCAAAATGAACAGAAGGTGATATCAGGAGCATATGATGTCTGTTTGAGCTGGTTCAAGTTGTGTTGGGTTCATATTGATGAGGCCTACGCACACCTCCGTTTTGAAGTCATTTTGGCACCATCTGTGGGAAACGAACCCCATCTCTCATCTAGTGGCAAAGCAAGTTGCAAAATGAAATGCAACAAGTGGGTAATGTATTTCCATCATGGAAAAGTTTCATTTCTGCATTTAGGAAGCAATTCTATCCTTTGGGTTATAAAGAAAAAACATTAATTGAATGGAAATATTTAAAACTAAGAAAAGGACAAATTGTGCAAGAATACACTGATTGCTTTCGTAAAATGGCTTTGATGTTAGATATCCCTTTACATACGCAGGAAACCCTTATGAAGTATATAGGAGGTTTACCTACACACATCTGAAATATTGTATTCATGTTTGGACTAACTAACCTTGATGAGGTTTTTGTTCAAGCGACATATATTGAAGCAGGGAATGTAAATGTGTTGAACCTGCACAAAATAGATCTAGCTAGAAAATACTACACACATTTGCAGAGAGAAATTGAGAAAGAAGAAGCAAGACATAAATAATGGAAGAATTCTCATTAACCGTATTTCACACTTAAAGAGTGAATAATTTACAATATATATAGGATAAATGAGTAACTAGTGAGCCATAGTGGTGGTCTAGATTGATCTGGACACACACCAACAGTTACAAGACTAAACTGCCACCTAATCTAGTCTCTCAGGCGGTTACGGGAGTGAACTTCCACCTAGCTGAGTTAACTAGTTAACTAGTCTTTAGTTAACTGATTGAACAAACAATAGTGAGTTGGTGATGATCCCAATGTTGCATGGTGGAAAAACCAATGCAAAATCTAAACTCAACTCAACTAGTCAAATTGAAGTGTCAACTGAAAGAGAATATTCTCCAGGTGGAATATTCTCCCCTAAAATATAGGAGACTGGACAATGACTAATTATGACTAATAAACAAGGAATAACCTTAGGAAAAAAATCCTAGGTGTGTGTGAAGTAACTCCAACAGGGAAAACAAGTGTATCAAGTGAATATTCTTCAAGGAAAGAGGACATGAGGAAATGGCATGGCAAGAAGTCAAATGTAGTGACGAGAAAGGAAGAGAGACCCTCTTGCAAGCATTTCAAGAAAGAGGGGCATGATGAGGACTGTTGTTGGAAGTTGCATCCCGAGAAGATGCCAAAGTGGTTCAAGGAAAAGAAAGGGAGGAAAACAGTGGCAGCGACAAGAAGACCCATAGACTTGGGATCAGATTTAGATGATGAATCAAAGGTCTCATTGGTTGGTATGACAGGTAAAATTGGTGAAGGAATTGGTTGTATAAGTAACTTGTTTCATATAAGGAACATCATGCGACAAACTAAGGTTGATACATTAATTGACAATGGATCTCAATCTAACCTAATTTCAGAAGAATTGGTTAAGTAATTGGGGTTAAAAACACAAGTACATCATAATCCTTACACACTTAAATGGATAAGTAATCATCATCAAATGCACATAACAAAGCAGTGCACAATCAAATTTTCAATTTCATCTAAGTATGTGGATGAGGTAACATGTGATGTAGTGCCACTAAGTGAATGTGGATTGGTCTTAGGTAGTCCATACTTATATGATCGTAAGGCAATCTTCTACAGGACAAAGAATCAATATCAATTAACCAAAGCAGGTCAATATTATGTGGTTCATGCTCATCATGTTAAGGAAAATAAAACTCTTCAAACAATGGAACAATTAAAGAAGGTAGTTCAAGCAAGAAACAAACCAATAATTGCTTCAAATGAAGTAATCGATCTTAAGAAATAACATGAAATAATTTTTGAATGGAAAATCAATCACAGTTTGCTTCAAGATAAGCTCATGTCGTGCAAATATTACAAGTATATCAACTCATTTGCATTCATCTTTTTGATGCTATCATTAGTAATGTTGTCTACATGGATGATAGTGGCTTCAATAAGATGTGACAGGGTTCAAATGGCTAACAATATGTTGTTAGTTTTCATGATTGTGTTGCAGTTGATTCTGATGAGACATAGTGCCGCGAGGACATAGTTCAAAAGGCAGAGGACAAGTTGGTTGGCCTATCCCGAGCTTGTTGACCGATCAGTGACCTTTTGGGGAAAAAAAGGTCTTTAGTGGGGAGGTGTGACCCGGAATTGGATCCTACGAGTTTCATAGGGCTTAGTAAGGCCTAAAAATAAAAGTGTTCATAATGGCTTCAAAACATTGGCAGGCCTGCGTGTTCTGAACCAGCACTTAACTTGAATGGGCTTAAGGGCGTCATATGATCACATTATCTGTTCTTCTTTCTCCAAATAGGCAAATGTTGAGATTGTATAGTTATTCACGATTTTCCCCTTGAAGCCCGGCATAAGCCGTACGATCATACAATTGATGTGGCATCACAAATGGAAGATTCCATATATGATCCAGGTGGATATCGGTGCTTAACCACACTTTCAAATGGCTCAAAACAGTTTTACGGCCATTTTGGCAATTTACTATTTTAGCGGTTTTTAACCACGGGGCCATTTTGAGGGCCTAAATGAAGGATTTTTCGAGAATCGAGGTTCTCAATGATAGCCCAGGGCATAGTGGAAAACCCCAAAATGAATCTCCTCGACAATACCTTTCCAGCAGGCTATCACAAGCGGGAAGAACCAACATATCTAGAAGAAGGGGAGCGCATTTTTCATCCACCCGGATGTGGGGTGAAGGGACCCGGCATTTATTGTTGATAGCGAGAAAGAACCTAGTTTCATTAGAGGTCATCAAGCGGTTGGGATTTTCGACAACACCACACTCGCATCCATACAAGATTGGGTGGCTTCACCAAGAACGTGATCTCTTTGTCAGCCAGCAGTTTCGATTTTTTATACAGCATCCAACCCTTCAGGATGAGGTGACATTATGATGTTGCCGGATGTCTGTGATGTTCTCTTGGTCCAGCCATATATATTTAGAAACCTGCATGCTATCTATGAGTCTCGACCCGTAGTGTCATTATTTCTTTAGGGTCATCTCTCTGAGATACCAAAGTTAGTTCCAACTATTGCCCCACCCTTTGATGTTGTAGGTAGTATCTCATACTAGAAATTCATCTTCTCCACGGTGTTCAAAGAAGGGTGAAACGAAGGATAT
This sequence comes from Picea sitchensis, assembly GCA_010110895.2. NCBI lineage: Eukaryota > Viridiplantae > Streptophyta > Pinopsida > Pinales > Pinaceae > Picea > Picea sitchensis. Next base: position 6,980 of record SNQJ01S0183804.1, on the reverse strand, counting down.
TGCAACCACAGCAACCGTCCAAAGCACCTTTTATCCAATAGAATTAGGTTGACAAGGTTGCAACAAAACACGAAGATTCCTTCTACACACAGTCATCTCATGTATCCATACTATTTTAAAAGTTCCAACCCTTCCAGCGATAGGTTTTTGATAGCCTTCAATAAGCTAAGCATCGTGACTTCTCCAACAAGACAACTGACTCACGGTAATTCAGCAAATGCTTTTCCCTCTCCCGGGAACTCAGCATAATGGGAGACCATTGCTTCCTAGAGAGGAGGATTGATCAAGGTGGATATCGGTGGCCACCACCTTTTCCAAATGGCTCAAAAGCAGTTTTAAGCCATTTGGCAATTGCAGCTAGCGAGGTTTTAACTTAAGGGCCATTTGGGGCTAAAATGAGATTTTTATCGAGGTTCTCAATGATAGCGAAGGCATGATTGAAACCCCAAAGTGTCTCGACAATACCTTTCCAGCATACAAGCGGAAGAACCAACGGATCTGAAGAGCGCCTTTTTCATGCAGAGATGTGGGTGAAGGGGACCTGGCGGCATTTTATTGTTGATAGCGAGCGAACCTCATCTCGGCCCGAGAGGTCATCAAAAGCGATTGGGATTGTCGACAACACACACCCGCAACCATACAACAACATCGGGTGAAAGCCGCCAGGGCCGAATATTGATGTCAACCAACGCGATTAATGGGTGTCATACATCATCCAACCCTTCAAGGATGAGGTATTATGTGATGTTGCCCCGGATAATGCGTGATGTTCTCTTGGGCCAGCCATATATGTGGAAACACCATGCTATCTATGAGTCTCGACCCGTGAGTGTCATTATTACTCACGGGAGGTCATCTCTATATGGTACTAGAGGTAGTTCCAACTCTTGCCCCACCTAAACGGTGTTGTAAAGGTAGTATCTCATACTAGAAAATTCATCTTCTCCACAATGTTGTTCAAAGGGTGAGCGAAGGATAATAAACCACAACGGCGGCAGCACCTTCTATCCAGCGAGCGAGGTCCACAAAGGTTGCAACAAAGCCGCGAAGATTCCTTACACAGGTCATCTAAAAGCGGCGGTGGTTAAAAGGTCCAAAACCTTCCGATACCCGCGGGTTATTGACAAATTTCCACAAACTAAAGGCTTTCTCCGACCAGACAAGCGGCTCACAAAGCCTTGAATTCAACAAATGCTTTTTCCCTCTCTCCCGGGAACTCAGCATAATGGAGACCATTGCTTCCCTAAGGAAGGGAGGTTGGTCCAGTGGATATGGTGGCCCGCACCTTTTCAAATGAAACCAGGCAAAGTTCTGACCATTTTGGCAATTTACTATTTTAGCGGGTTTTGCTTGGAGTATTTTGAGGGGCCTAAATGAAGTTTTTTGAGATAGAGGTTCTCATTGATATAATAAGGCATGATTGAAACCCCAAAATTAATCTCCTCGACAATACCTTTCCAGCGAGCTATCACAAGCCTAAAACAAAAATCGTATGCAAGGGTTTGGCATTACACGGGGTGCAGGTACCAACCCCAAACGGAGACCCACATGACTTTTGGGCGCTTCATCTCCCAGGGTTAGGTTTTTGCGTTCATCTAGGACTTTTGGAATTCCCGTCTATTGTAAAAGGCCTTCCGAGCCTCATTGAAATCATCTTATTGAGAATGCGGTAGCCATCATCTCTTCGGAGATAAGTTGCCACCATTCTAAGCGAGTCTTTCACTATGTACTTTTTCTGATCTGCGCATTCTTTTCTAGCGAGTCTTTCACTCTGTATTTTTACAGTCTCTGTACATTTCTTTCATTAATAGAAATCGTGTATTACTGTATCTCTGTATTTATGGTTGCATCTCTGATATATTTCTGTTATATTATTGGATATACGCGATATCTCTGTGCATTTCTTTATTATATCTCCGCTCTCATTTCGTGCCGAAAATAATCCGGATCAATACAGCTAACATGGACCAACCAGGATGTGACACATGTCACCACTGGAAGGGTGACATGTGGCATGCTCATAGAGGTTCCATGTGGCTCTACTGTACGGTAACACATGGAAGGGTACAACACTGACAGGACAGACAGGTGGCAGGTTGACGTGGTGGACACATGGGAGAATCATGGACTAACACATGGCATCAGAAATATGCAAATAGAGAGGTGCCATGTGGCCCAAACATGGGCTGCCACGTGGCACCCATGGATTTTCTCGTTTGTTATATGCAAAAATTTTTGTGGTCTCCCCAAGTTTCGAACTCGTGACCTATTGTATGGGTAAATTCCTTGGGGCAGGTCGGGTACCAACCCTCCTTCGGTGTACCTTGGTAAACGTTGGCACACATATCATATTAAATTTTTATTTTGTGTAGTACCAACGTGGAGGAAGGGTTGGGGCTTAGCCCCATCCCCCAACACATCTACTTGCACCCATAAGACCACACAATATAGCCACAGGTGGGTCGTTCCAATGGATATTGGACTACATATGGGGGCTAGTCCTGAGCCTATGAGGTAGCCATATGACCCAGATGTAAATGGATGGCATGGAAGTTTAAAGCTCGGTCCATTCGGACCCAGATCACATGAAATGCACCAATGTCACTAGTTATTTCGGGCTAGGGGTTAGCGCGCAGCCCTTTGGGGTCGTGCTTGGCCACCTTATGTGCCATGTGACCATTTTAAGTTGGGGGGGAACCCAGGGAAAGGGGATAATCCCTATATTTAAACAAAAGTGGGTTTTCCAACTATAGAATAGTGGATTTTATACTTGTAATTGGAGATTGTTGCCCATTTTTGGGGGATATTGGGCCCTTTTTGAGGCTAAATCTTGGGAGGAAGTTGGGAGATGATAAAAATATTTAGATCTATAAAAACCAGGCCTTCTTGAGGCCATGGGAGAAGATTCAGAGCATAGTTATGCTGAAGGAAAGCTAAGCCAAAGCCATTTTTATGCAGGGAAGTTGTTGAAGACCGCACCTTTGCAGGCCATTTCTGGGAGCTCCAGTCATATGATTTGACTGTCGTTTCTTCTGTTGGTTTCTAGATATATGGGAGAACAAGACTAGATCGGTCTTGTATCCTTTAGGCACTATTGTTATGTACTTATTGAGCTTTGAATAAAAATAAGAAAGCCTCACCCACTGAGACAAAGGCTCGGAGATGTAGGCGAGATTGTCGAACTCCATTATCACATTAGTGTTATGGTTTGTTGTTGTTTATTGCTTCATTTCAATTCTATACATGTTTATGTGGCTGTGATAACTTATCATTTATTCTTCCTATTTATTTAATCTTCTTTAATTGGTTAATGAACACATGCATAATAACTCAACCATAGTCGTGTAAAAGACCTTTTCGGATCACTAGTGGAATTTTTGTAGAAAATATATTGGAAATTGGCTTAAGAAATTATTTTATTAATGTTATTTTGAATGAAAATGGATACAATGAATCAGGCACTCCTTCTCATGACATTGGTGACTTGGAAACAATACTCAACACCAATGATGTATACAAACAAAAAGGAAAAGGTCCCTGCGAGAAGAGTGTCAATTCCCAACTTGCACTCCAAAGAGTACAACATCTCGGAGTGGTGCTCCAATGGCCCAACAAATTAAGAAAGTGAACCACATTTCTTTAGGCAGAGGAGGAGATAAGAACCCTCCTTCAGGAAAAAATGAAATCTCCCATAAGCTTCCCTTGAGGAAGAAAAGAAAAAATATTGTGCAAGAAGAGGAGGGACCTCGCAACAAAAGCGACATCCACGAACTCTCTCTCGAGGATATGGAACTCAAGATTGACATTGAAAAAGTGTTCCCCAAATTTGATCATCCAAAGAACACGACTCACCAAAATCCTTTGATGGAAATAATTGAGAGCGAGACCTTCGATGAAGAAGAGTCTTTTGTATTCCAAAGCGTTGTTTTTTATAGCGAGTCCAAAAATTTAATTATTGAGAAAAGAGATGTAAATAATAAACAATGGAAATCTCGTTTAGAGGTTAACCTAAGGAACATGCGGCCTTCCCAAATTTCCCAAATTCACCGAGAAACTGGAGATGCTCTAGATGATTCTATTAGAGACCTTGAAGCAGAGAATGCCAAGTTAAAAGAAAGAATCAAAGAATTGGAGGAAACATTAATGCCTCTTCCAGTACTTGCTAGTCCTTTACAAATGATCGGGCCTACCACACCTACAACAAAATTGAAAGGATCTGCAAGCCTTCTCACATCATCCACAAGCTATGTGGAGATTAACATTAAGAAAAGAATGAAATTAATTACAAAGGCTTGGGATATTTCAAAGAGCGTGGTCTCTTTTGGAATGAGGGAACATGCCTTCCATGAATATTTACAGGAAGATTTGAAAAATGAAGAAGGTTTTTACCTCGATGCGGTCATACCCTTCAGTTTTAAAGTTACCAATATGATAGAGTTGAGAAGAAGAGAGGAGGATCTCGTTTCTTCGAATTGGATAAAACAACTAAACAAATGTTGGAAGGAAAAGGTTAAGAACTTGAATATTATTGACAAAGAATGCAGCCAATCCATAACTAGGAGAGAAGAATTATTCAAAAGGATGACTGAGATAGACCTATCCGAGAGCACCAATGAGGTCCAAAACCCCAAATTGATTCTCAACTCATTGTTCCTAACCAAGCAAGCCTTTGACAAACATGTTGATATCTTTAAAGGGTTATCATTTGAAAACTTCTATGGCATTCTTGAGTATAATGAAGATGACATAGATAACTGGCTAGTGGATTATTCAGTAAAAATTCAAGATATTGAAGAAGCTTTGTGTAATACTTCCATTGATCTAAGGGACTTGGAGGGAGATATTTTAAATATAAAAATCCGGTATGAAATCAATGTGGAACCAATGAGAAGCTACATCGAGGAGTGGTTTAAAAAGGTTGTAGACAAGCTCACTGATGAAGGGAAAAAGGCAGTTGAGACAGTTCCTATAACCATCGATGAAATCCATAAAAGGACATCAGCGAGCAAGTGAAAAAGAGGCGATACCATCATAGTAACTTCATATTGATCACATCCTTTTGTATTTATCAAGTTATTCATCCAGTTACTCCACCTCTTTAAATAGAAAGGTTTAACCGAAGACCGATAATTTCCTTTTTCTTCTTACCAGGTCTTGTTGTCTTTTGCCACCCACTTTCTTCCTTCTATGAACTTCATTCTTATATATATTTTATTTATGGTCCGCGAGAGCCCCAATCCCAATAATTATGACAAATGCATTTAAATTTCAGAGAATATCCAATGAACTATATATTTTTTACAAATTCCAAGAGAGATATTTTGGGAACAATCTCAATTGTACTTTGTAACCCATTTTTTTCAATATAAAGTATTTGAGGTTGATCTATCATTATATTTATTTGAGATGCCTATGTATCACTCTATCAAAGTTCTCTTATGCATGCAGATCATTTTCTTTTATTTTTTAAGTGATCAAAAATATTTATCCCTACTATGATGGATGTGAGGAAATTTTGTTCATTTGCTTTAAATGTGTGAATGTGTGTGGTTCCTGGTCTAGTCTTAGGAATTTTATTAAAAGAAAATAAAAAATTATTTCGTTTTTATATTTTAACTTCTATAAAAGTCTCACATTTTGAAGATCTCGAGTCCCACAAAAATCATAACAAAGGAGTACCACCTCTATAAAAATGCAGGGGGATTTGTATCCTCGTGAGGTTGTCACTTCGGTCCTCATGGATTCAAGAATCAACACCCATTAATACTTGACATGGGGGACAACCTTAAGGAGTGCAAAGGTAATATTTTTCGTATCGGGAAAATTATGGACTGAAAAATTACCTGTCTAGAAGATTCAACCATTTATCTACAACATCTGCATCGATCTAGGCTTCAAATAAGGGGATATCAAAATTTAGTTTTACCTTGAAGGGGGAAGCGTGGATGCTTTATGAACATGTGTCACCTGTTGGCAGTCATCAAAGGATCTGTGCAAAGTTATCCATCATCTCATTCCTTCCTCGCATGAAAGCTTCCTCGAGAAACAATTTAAAATGATCTACTGGTCCATCGTCTCTCTTTTCTTCCACCATTGGAGGATTTCGTGATCAGCGGGGAAGGTATTCCAAGGGCTCAACCACTTCGATTCCCAACTCCTTGTACATTGATCTCATTGGGGACATGCACAGATAAACAAATAAAGACTAGACTTCTCTGATACCACTGATCCGTATTTATTAATGGAACAAAATGGAATACATATGTATAGCAAAGAAATACACAGAGATACAATAAAACTTGACTTACATGAATAAAGAGAATATGTTTAAACTCTAAAAATTGAGACTGAAACAAACTTTCTCGAATGGTGGTAGATTATCTTTGAGAAGAAATGTGATGCCTACGCTCATTTGCAAGAACATAGTTACAATGAGGCTCCAAAGGAATTTTTAACATAAAGAATAAATGAGAAAACCCTAAACATCCAAAAACATAACCCTAGGAGATGAAGTGCCAAAATCCATGTGGGCCCCGATGGGGTAAGTTGGTACATCAAATTATCGTGGTCATAACTTTTGCATACGATCTCTGTTTTAGGTGCACGATAGCTCATTGGAAATAAATATTTGAGGAATACACATGTTTCCATCACACTGGGATAAACCCTACAATGTGACTATTTCGTGCCCAAAAAATGTTGTTTATGCCCTCAAAATGGCCCCATAAGTTTAGGACCCAAAAAACTAGGAAACAACTTCCAAAATGAAAATTGTTCTTTGAGCTAGTGGAATAGGTGGGTGGCCACTGATATCCACTTAGATTAGGGAGGGAGGTGGAGAGAGAGAGGGAGTGCTTAAGAGTGTGAGAGGGAGAGACAGGGAGACCAAGAGGGGGGTTAGAGAGAGAGAGAGTATAGATAGTGGGATGGAGGGGGAAAGAGAGAGAGGGAGTGTTTGAGAGAGTGAGAGGGAGACCAAG
>SNQJ01S0183803.1:4408-18949 GCA_010110895.2 Picea sitchensis | reverse complement strand
TTAAACATATAGTGATGAGAAAGGACGTTGTATACCTTGAGGTGATCAGATGAAGTGATAATATGGGTCTAAATATAGGTGATGAAGGGTATAACAATGGCAAAAAGTATGAGTAAAAGGGTACAATATGTGGTCTCAACAACGGCTACATTACATAAATGGATGCCTAGTCCTTACTACGTCCTGGGCTTGCTGCAGGCAACCATTAAAGGAAACCTCAACCACTGCCTGTACAAAGTCTTGGTCTGGCATTAAAAGCCTTACAACATTTATTGAAATTTCGAATTTCAAAATTGAGAGGGATGCACCTCTCCCTTTCTCCATTAAATGCATGCTGGATGTGTTGGCTAGATGGCACACTGTTGACATGGAGTGTTGCTCCTGCATCATACTCCTCAGCTGGAAAAACCATGATCTTCTGATCATGAGCTCCTCTTCTCCAGTGTTGAAATCCACCTGGATCCAAAACTTTCCCTTGGAGCTGTCCACCTGCTCCTCTGCCTTGTTGTTGTTGTTGTTGCTGCCCTGCTGCTCTTGCAAGCTCCCTTCTACTCAACTTGTCATTGCTAGTATTCTATGCAGATGAACTCAACATTAGCCTTTTGATTTTTTCAATTACCTCGTCTAGCTGCTCCAGTGGTTGGCTCTCCTTATGTAGTCTTCTATGCTACACTTATGTCTCCTCAATGGACAGATCTGCTCGATCTCCCCGGCTATCTGTATCTCTATTTGTGGCACTAAGTGGCCACTCTGTTGTAGACTCCAGCTCTATAATATTCTCACTGAACTGTTGCTCAGCTTCTTCTTGTGGCAATTCTGTTGTTGCCATTTCTCCTGCTGGCATACTTCCAACTTTTTCCAGCTTCTCCTGGGGCTGGTATGCTCCACTACCTTCTTCCAACTTAGCTTGTTGGATGTGAAAATTTTTCACCATCACCCTCCTTTCTAGGGCTTCCAATTATTCACACAGATCAACAAAATCTGTGTTGTATGCTTCCTCTTCTGCTGCAGGCTTTAGTACTGCAGTCATCTCATGTTCAGCTTCCTGGCTAAAAAAATTGAGCATTTCGGTTGAATGCTCTTCTTCTCATGCAAGGGAAAACATCGGTGTCTACTCCATTTCTTCCTCTTTGACAGTCTCTGTTGGCTGTCCTCCTTCTGTTTCTACATCCACAACACATGCTCTTGCCTCAATTGGGCTATCTGGTAGGAATACTCGAATTCCCCCAATCATCAGAATGCTCTTCTGATCCTCCTTCTGGATGGTGCAAGTTTTTAACTTGTCATCATCTTCATTCACATGGTCTACAAAACCACATGAATCTTCACTTATCATCACTCCTTGTTGACATGAACTCTCAACAGAGTCTGTGAGACTCTCAGACAGTCTCATCTCCTTTCCCCTGCCCACCTGGCAATTTCAGAATTTTCTGCTACCCACTTGGCAGTTTATGAGATCCAGTGATCCCATCTCATTTCCCACTTGGCAATCTGAACTTTCAGCACTGCTCCCCTGGCAGTACGTGAGACCTCCTACTGATCTCTTCCAATTTCCCACCTGGAAACTTGAAAGTTCAGTTCTACCCACTTGGTAGTTTATGAGATCCTCTGTTAATCTCATATCATTACCAACCTGGCAATATGAATTTTCGTTGTTGTCCTCTTGACATGATATCCTCCAGTGATCTCATTCCATTGCCCACCTGGAAATTCAAAAATTCACCTCTGCCCTCCTGGCAGTCCATGAGATCTGAAACCGATCTCTCCTCCTCATCACTGAGGGTTTCTCCAACTTCTGGCTCACAGATGCAAACCAGCTCTATGTCACTGAGGCTTTCAGCATACCTCAGCCACTTCCTCAACTCTTGTTGTTGTTTCTTGGCCAACAACTTTTGAACGGGCCATTTGGCTTTCTTGTTCAGAGGCCATTCGTACCTCCAGTGTACTTTTGCCTCATGTTGCATCTTCAATGTCAGTTGTTCCATTCTCTCCCTTATCTCAGTGAGTTATTTGTCAATATTTTCTTTACTCATCGACTGGTGGTCTCCTCTTCCACCACGCTCATGGCCTTCAGTAGCCATTTCTATATTTCACCTGCCCTCCTAGAAAGCATATGGATCACTCTACGTCTGAGAGAATCTCCATGTCCTCCTACAGTTCGCCTGACTATCTATCATTTGTTGCACACCTTGCAACAATCACCACAGAGCTTTAACACCCTTCTTTTTTCACCTGTTGTATACAGATGAATCTCTACTTCTAATTCCACTTGATGTTACCAGAATTTCTCCCACCGTCTCTCCTTTGTCTGTGAACAAAGTAACGGTCTCTTCTTTCTCTTTTGTCTGAGATATACAGAAAAAATTATGCTCTGATACCACTTGATGGTGTGTATCAGAGTATTTTATTTATCTACTCTGCCTCCCTCTACCTACAGTCTACAGACATAAAGTGGCTATGATACCACTTGATGGTATCAGACTGTATCCCCTTACAATCCTCCTTTTGTCTGCAATATGCAAACAAAAAAATATTAGCTCTGATACCACTTGATGTGTATCAGAGTATTTTCTTTATCTACTCTATCTCCCTTTGCCTGCAGTCTACAGACAAAAAGTGTCTCTGATACCACTTGATGAAGACCCCTGACCCTCTAGCCGAGATCTGCTCAGGATCATTCTAAATTCTCCTTGAGCCGAAGTGGCTCCTTTGGTTCCCTGCTGGAACCTTCAACGAATCCACAGGTCCTTCATGAAAACCTTCCCTACGCAACTTAACACCAAGCACGAGCCTTATATCTCCATGCGACCACAACCTAGCCTTAGCGCAAGCGCTTTTCACAACTCGCGAATTCGTGAGTCGAAGACCCTCGACTCCTCTTTCTCCAAACGTCGATACCCGAGATGTGATACGGGTATGGATCCTCCTTGTTAGTTCCTTCCACACATAACCACCAGCTAGGGCTAAGTGCTATCACTACTCGCAACTCGCGACTTCGCAAGTTGGAGTGTTGAGCCCTTGTGCTCCTCCTTTGTGAAATCCTGAAGAATGATAAGTCGACGATGGGTTGACTCCTTTAGCACTACTCGCAACTCGTGACTTCGCGAGTTGGAGTGTTGAACCCTCGAGCTCCTCCTTTGTGAAACCCTGAAGCACGATAAGTCAGCGATGGGTTGACCCCTTCCAAGGTGACGTGTGCACGCCACCTGTCACCTACTTCCCCTTTTCTGTGCGCTCTATTTTTGTGCCACCTGTCAACCACATAGTCCCCACCTAACAGATGTGACACGTGTTCGCACGAGCCCTCGGTGCTCGGCACTTCACGACTTTAGCGATCAAGGTGAAAATCCTTCACCCTCTGAAACCCCGATACATGATGTAGCAAGGCACCAAATCTCACGGCTCTCCTTCCTCCTTGATCAACGGTTCATGTCGAATCGTGATCTCACGACTTGGGGGTTTGAAGCGCAAAGAACTCCACCTCCCCGCTCGCGATACCAGAATTCGCGAAATAATCCAGATCTTTGCCACCTGTCCTCCAAAATGGATGGTCCCGATGCTTTAAGGACTTGATGAGTCCTCTTCCTTCTTTTTTTACGAGGTTTAAACCTCGCGCACCTTTTCTAGATCAAATGGCTCACAGCAACTCGACACTTCTCCCTCAAAGTTTTTGTCGTCCGTTCTACCCTTCTGTGCGGCTTCCCAGGGATTAAACCCCTCGCACCTTCTCCCAGATCCGATGGCTATTGGTCCTTGGTGCTAGATCTGATGGCCCAGATCCTTTTTTCATGTGCACCTCCCAGGGACTAAACCTCATGCACGTATCCTTGATCCAGCGGATCTCAAGCCACTAAGCTCCAGATCCGACGGCTGGCGCGATTTTGTGATCTCGACGATTGCAAGTATGGGGTGTGGCCTCCTCTATTCCTCCAACTTCTGATTCCTGAATGTATGGATATTCAAGGGTTTAAACCCCGTCTGCCTTCGCCTGATCCAACGATTGTCGGGTATTGGCACTAGATCTGATGGTTCAGATCTATACTCCTTGCGCGCTCTCCTCCTGCTGCCTGGACATAGATTCAGCGATCTAGATCTTTCTTCCCATTATTGATCCAACGACAGTTGTGCTCTTCCTCCTGAGCTTTCTTGGCTTTTGGACTTAGAATATTTTCTAAGTATTGAAGGTCTTGACCTTCGAATCTTCCTCTTGTGATCCTGGTTCCTTTAGGTCTCGTCTGCGTTATAGAAACATTGTCCCTTCTGAGCTTCATCCTCTTGGAGATTTAATCCTGCGCACACTTTGCGTTCGAGAATCTTGAATAACTCAAATTCGAGAAGTTTTCTTGAAAATAAAACTCCTTACGCCCACCCGACGTTCTTCTACTCGATGCACACCTTGCAGAGGCTACAGAGTATTCAACAACCCTGTGAGTGTCTTCTCCTGTGACACTTCTCTTCTCTCTGAACTTGAAATAGAGTCCCTCCTATGTACTCTATGCACGTGCTCAATTCCCTCCTGACAGAGTTTTATAGAACCTTTAGTAGTTTTGTCTTCTCCCCGTTCTTTCGTTGCACAGTATTCACCTCCAGAGTGTTCAGTAACTCTGAGGATTCTCTTGAGTTGTGAATTCTCCTGGTGTGCCTACCTGGCACGTTCTCCTCTGATCTCAAACGAGAGATTCAGATATGCACTCCTTGCGCTGACTACAAAACCTCCTCTGTTCTGTTGTGCACCCCTTGCATCGCCTAAATAACCCAGATAGAAATCGACAAACTCACAAACAGATAATAAAATATATCTATCACCTGTGTCTACAACATTCATTCCTGAAACATAAACACATGAACAACAATATGTAGGAAAAAATACTTCTCTATTAATCCATAAATGCCTATACAAGGTGTTTACAGAGGCTGGACTATAACAAGTCTCAGCTCTCTCTCTCTCTCTCTCTCTCTCTCTCTCTCTCTCTCTCTCTCTACTCTGGTCTCTCCTCCTATCTCTCTACTGTAATTTCTTAATTACAAAATGAGGGGTCCCACGAGCTTATCCTCAACCACCGTCTTTGAGATATCGCTATCACAGAGCAGCTCCTATGGCTACATTACATAAATGGATGCCTAGTCCTGACTACGTCCTGGGCTTGCTACAGGCAACCATTAAAGGAAACCTCAACCACTACCTGTACAAAGGGATGGTTTGGCATTAAAAGCCTTACAACATTTATTGAAATTTCGAATTTCAAAATTGAGAGGGTTGTGCCTCTGTCTTTCTCATAAACATGTGCTGGATGTGTTGGTTGGCTGGCATGATGCTGACATGGAGCGATGCTCCTGCATCAAAGAACTAGAGAAAATGATGTTTGAACTGAGGAACAATGAACATGATTCAGATGAGTCAACTGAATCAGATGAAGAGGTGGAACATTTGAATCTATTTGTAAGGAGATATGAATGAGTAAGGAAACCAAATAAAAGGTACAGTTTGCCTAATTTTTGTTCTACATTTGTGTTATTTTCCACTGGCAAGGAGCCCAAGTCAGGCAGGGAGGTAGTCGATTCAACAAAGGGTAAGCTTTGGAAGGAAACAATGGTCGAAGAAAAAGAATCCTTGCACACGAATGAGACATGGGATTTGGTAGAGCTACCTAACAAAAGGAAACCCACTGATAGCAAGTGGATGTTCAAGAAACATTTGAATGCAACAGGTCAAGTCGAGTAATTCAAAGCTCGACTGGTAGTGAAAGGATATTCCCGAGTTGAGGGAGTTGACTTTGGTGATATTTTTTCCCATGTTGAAAAATTAAATTCCATTAGAGTACTAATGTCTCTACATGCAACATTTGATATTTAAATAGAGAAAATGGATGTGAATAAAATGTTCCTACATGGGGACCTAGAAGAAGAAATCTACATGAAACATCCTAAAGGATTTGCAGTAAAGGGAAAGAAAAATCTAGTATGAAAATTGAAAATATCCCTTTATGGTCTAAAGAAATCACCAAGGATGTGGCATCAACATTTTGACACATACATCCTTATTTTGGTATTTGTGAGAAGCAAGGATGATCATTGTGTATATTCCAAGGAAGAAGGTGGGTGTTTCATATATGTATATTTGTATGTCAACGACATGTTTCCGGTCAAAAACAACATGGATGCAATAAAGGAGGTGAATATGCAATTTTCCTCCAAGTTCAACATGGAAGAACTTGGTGCAGGGATGTTCATTTCAGGAATGGAGATTAATAGAGATCGAGCGGTTAGAAAGATTTTTTTAAATTAGATAAAGTATATTGAAATAGTTTTGAAGCATTTCAATATGAAAGATTGCAAACCTGTCAAGGTACAAATTCTTATGGGAGAAAAATTGATTGTTGAACAATGTCTAAAGACACATGAAGAAATATAGGACATGTCACATGTTCCCTTTGCAAGTGATGTTGGTATTCTAATGTATGTGATGGTTTGAACTTGACTAGACATTTCTCATGTAGTGGGAGTATTGATTAGTACAAGTTGGCACCTAGAAAAGAGCATTGGATTTCTTTCAAGAGAGTGTTCATATATTTGTGTGGCACAAAATATTATGCTATATGCTACCAAGAGAAACCTGAAGTTGACAAGTAATTAAATGCACATGGCTTTGTCGACACTGAATAGGGTGGAGATCTGGATTGATGAAGGTCAACCAATTGATATGTGTTCAAGATGTTCAGTGGAGTAATCAAATACATGAGTAAATGACATACAATCATATCCTTTTAGACAACAAAATCTAAATACATGGCAACCACTCATGGAAGCAAAGAATTATTATGACTGCATCGAATGTGTTTAGAGATCAGTATTGAGCAGAGATATATGAAGATAAATTATGATGGTCAAACAACAATATTTTTGGCAAAGAACCTAGCTTACCATTCTAGGACGAATCATATTGATGTACAATACTATTTCGTGATAGACATGGTGGAAATAAAGAAGGTGTTGCTAGAGAAGGTAGACACTTTGGAAAACATAGCAGACTCTTTGACCAAGTATGTGAGTGTTGTGAAGTTCTCTTGGTGTAGAGAGGCAATGGGAATTGCTTCCCTGAGTGATTGAATAGATGTTCGGGTTCTCCTGTATCAACAAAGAAGACAACAAGTGGGAGAATGTTGGGTTACTATATTCTTTGCAATGAAAGAACAATAATCCTAGTGTATATTTGAGGTGGATCAACGAGGTGATAAGTCATCTGATGATTCAAGTCAATTCGATGGTTAAGTCAATTTAGAAGTGATCAATTGGGAGTCTAAGGTTGAAGTGTTCAATGAGAATTGAAAAGTTTAGTTGGCATGAGGTCGAGTGGAAACCGACTAAAGAACCACTGGAGGTTGACTAGTAAACCGAATGATAGTCGACTATAATAAAATCCTTAGATTTGTGGGATCGCAACCAAACATTTGTGTGGATTTGTAACCATTTTTGGGCACCATGATTTAGTGTTTTGCATGTTATAAAACCTATACATAAGTCACATTGCAATTTTATTAAGTTGATGTTCGCATTGATGTTGTTGGTCATGTAGATGCAAGCCAAATTTGTTGCAAGGTTGTTCTTGTGTAAAGTAAGAAAGTATGATGGATATTGTGTCTTGGGTAAAGGTTAGTAATGTAGCTATTTATTCAATGAACGAATAAGACAATAAGAGAGAAAGGAACTCAAGGAATGTTTTGTTTCCTAGTTTTGGATTTATAGGGTAAAATATTTGTGTACCGTGTGTGCTTGTAATTTATTTCATGCTTGTATATGTCTTCTCTTTCATGGTTGGTTTAGTTTAAGGGTTATTTTACCCAAAAAAATTCCATTCTGTATACATGTGAAGGAACAAGGGTTGCAATATAACATAAAGAGGTAACATTGTTTTCCAAACTTTCTTCTAGGAACTAGTTATATGATACCTTGCATAGGGGTAAGCCATTATGTAGTTTTCAAAGCATCAGTATGGTGATTTTAGAATCATCTCTACTACCAACCTTGTGAATCCTTGGCATATGAAAATTTTCATACCTACATCAAGAGAAAGTAACTCAACTACATTGTTACTTTCAATTTCCATGAATCCATCATAGATCCATAGGCTTTCTCCATATTCATTACAAAAAACACCACCATACCCTCCCAAGACTAGGTTTCCTTTTGAGGCACCATAAATGTTAATATTTATGAATCCATATAAGGGCTCAGAACAGATACCTGAACTTGAGGCATGAGGCTCTTTGATTGGAAAAGGATATTGTTGAATAGGTGGTGTGAGATTCCAAGCCTTTAATATTACTAGTTCTCTTTCACTATGTTTTCATTCCTCAAACCATTATTTGGTCCATAGGTTCTTTGATATATTTCTTTTGATTTTGTTCCATGATTCACCAACATCATGTGAGGAGTCCTTGAAAATTATTTTTTTACAGCCCTTCCGATATTACCATAATAGGAAGCCAAGGAATAGTTCCCAAATTCAATTGAAAATAGGATTAGTAAAGGCTCCACTATGCCATTTTATATGGTATATCTCACAATGGTACAATATTTATTAGATTTCCTAAATGTGGTAGCTCCTTTATCCCATAGGGTCATTGCAAATGAGAAATTGTTGAGGAGTATTTTGCTAGTTTCTTCTTCCTTCTGACATAGGACACATCTAGACAACCCATTATATCCACACTTGCATCGCTAGTCCCACATTAGAATATTTATTCAGGCTACCGACCATAGGAATGTGGATATGTTATGAACCAAACTCCAAAAAATATCCAATGAATAATCCACTTAGAGGGGGAAATCTCCTTTTATAATATATGCAATGCACAAGACAAGATAATATTCCTATATAAATGAATCTCCTTTATTATAAAAAGGAGATAAAGTGAGCATGATGTAACCAACCCTAAGCCGACCTAACCATAACTAACTAACATGTGTTTCCTCCTTCGAGGTCACAGGTTCAAATCTAGAGGGGGGTAGGGTATGTATACCTCCATAGAATTTAGCAGTCAAATCGTTGCACGGAGGGGGTCCCTTGTCTCATAAACAAGGGGGTATCATACACCAATTTGGTGTTTGTCTTGGTCATGACCTTAAAAATATATGATTATTATTATTATAATAAAATAATAGTAAATTAGTGTTAAGGAATTAACATAGCCCCTCTCTTTTAAAACATATTTTCCCTCAAAGCTTGTAATTGAGGGTGTTTCTTCATGAATTTCTCATTTTCCCATGTAGCTTCTTATGGATGCATATTCTTCCACTTTATTAGGTACTCAATAACGGTTCCATTCAGAAGAGATATAGAACATCGATCTATAAATTTTTCTAGTTCAAGAATCAACTTCCCTTCTTCATTTAATTCTAGAAGTTTTGTTTACATTGGCATAGTTTTTCCAAAAACTTTTTTAGAAAAGATACATGAAACAAATTATGAATGGGAGACGGAGGAAAATATAACCCATACACCACTTGTCCAATATTGTGAATAATCCTGTAGGGTCCATTAAATTTTGGATCTTGATTCTTCTTTAGTTTTAGAGTAGATTGCTTATAAGGTTGTAGTCTCAAAAATACCCAATCACCCTCCTCAAATTTTCTTTCACCTTGATGTTGATCTACTTGATGATTCATCATGTTTTGTTCCATTCTAAGTTTTTCCTTAAGAATGGTCAAAGTTTATTTAGACTTCTCCATATGTGACTCTATTAACTACACTTTGGACTTGTCCTACAAAAAGTATGAGATAGTAGGAGTTGGATATCCATAAAGGGATTCAAATGGGGACATCTTAGTAGATGTGTGATAGGCGATATTATAAAACCATTATGCTAAAGAAATTGATTTCACCCATTGAGATTTCTTGTTTGGACAATAGAAACATAGATAACCCTCTAAACATTTGTTAACTATTTATTTTTTACCATATATTTGTGGATGATATACTAAACTCATAGCTAGTTTTGTTCCACTCATCTTCCATAATTATTTTCAAAAATTTCATGTGAATTTTGGATATCTATCACGTACTATTACTTTAGGAAATCCATGAACTCTTCATGAACACTTATGCCACTATACTTTTCATATATGAACTTTAAATTATATAAAAATATGCATATTTTGTGAGTCTAACCACTACCAAAAAATGGCATCCTTACCTTCTCTCCTTTATTTCTTTGGAAAATTTGACATTCTCTTACCATTTTTTGAATATATTTCTTCCTTCCTTCCCAAAAAAAATGTTTTTTGATCCTTTGATATGTTTTAAGGAACCCTAAATGTCCTACCATCAAAGAGCCATGAGACTCACTTAATATTTGTTTCTTCAAATTTGATTTAGGGCATACAAGCATTCTACACTTGTACGAACAATATATCTCTTGCACTCCCAATGTTCCATAGACTTCATCCTTTCCTTATTACATTGTATTTTTTCTCTAGTAGTATTAAATTTTTTCCATTCTTGGCAAGCTTCTTCCAACCATGCATGTATGGAATATGTAATGGAATATAAACTTGAGGATTCTTCTATTTTGGAAAGGTCATCTACTACCACATGTTGTGGTCACAACCACCACCCTTTCATTTTTTATAAGAAAAGGAAATCCCACCCCCCACCCCCCTCCCACTAAATTTAAACTCTAATGCCTAATCCACTACTACTATGAGCCTAATGAATATTCTTTATCCACCTTGAGGGGGTTGGGGGTTTGATTTAGAAATTAGGCCAACTAAACTTATCAAAGGAGAAGGTTTGGATACACTAATGGATGAATCAAATATTAAATCTCTAGAAGTAAATGAAATGAACTTAGTTATCCCTTTCCAAGGTCACTTAATATCTCATGATACTGTGTTGTTTGAACAAGATGAAATTCTACAAAACATTCTAAAATAGATGACAAATTTTCGAAATCTTCTTGGTATTAAGATATTATTTAATATCTCATTACCTTAGAAGCTCCAAATAACTTAGATAAATACTAGTCTTGTTCTTTAAAATTAAAGGCTATTAAATACTATATTATAAATGAAAAATTATATTGGAAAGACCCAACTAGGATTTTGCTTAACTGTGTTTTAGAAGAAGAAGCAGACAATATAATAAATAAGCACCACAAAGGGGCTTGTGGTGGTCATTTTTCTTGAAGAAACACTACTTAAAAAATATTAAGAAGTGGGTTCTATTGGTCCACCCTATTCTCCTAGGTGAATAAAAAGGTTACAACTTGTATTAATTGTCAACTATTTTTTGGGAAAACAAAATATTGTTTCTCTTCCCTTAAATCCAATAAAGGTTGAAGCAATGCCTGTAAGAAATGATAATGATTATTCAATGATCAAATTTATGGAAGAAAATATTATAACCAGATTCAGGTGTCCTAGAAAGATGATCACTAAAAATTCTAAGGCATTTGCATCTACTTCTTTAATAAATAAAAAATCAAGATTGCAATATAATCTTATATCATCCAACCTCCTATTACCCTCAAGGGAATGGATTGGCTAAATTCACAAACAAAAATTTGTTGAAAATCTTGAAGAGAACATTAACCACGAAAAAGAGGAACTAGGATTCATTATTGAAATATGCACTCTGAGAATATAGGACCAATACTAAAAGATCAATCAGCATGTTCCCTTTTCAATTAGTATATGGTGCATATGTAATAATTCTGATTCATTTAGTAGTACCCAATATGAAAATTCTTCAGGAATTCCAGGAAGAACCAAATGACATGCATCATAGGATGAACTAGATAATCCAAGTTCAACAAAAACTGTGAACAAATTAATGACCAAATGAAGAAATATGAAGATAATATGAAAAATATTTTTGATAAATAAACTAAAGATAAAATATTTAAAGTAGATGACCTAGTGCTTAAATGGGATAAAAGGAGGGAAGATCTAGGAAAACAAGGGAAATTTGATAACTTATGGACTGAGCCCTTTAAAATAGAATCAATGGAAGGTGAAAATACTTTCGGATTACAAAATTTACAAGGAGAAAATATAGGGATGACAGTAAATGGTCATTTCATTAAGAACATTTTTATTTATTGAAGAATAATATAAAACAATAATGTATATAATGTATAAAGTGTACAATTTCTTTTTGAAAAACCCTTGATATCATTTCATAAGAAAAGAGTAAGAATTGCTCCGATAAAAGAACATCTTGCAAAGGAAAATGTTTTCGAAGAGAATTTAAATGTTTTTCTTATCATAAATTGTATTGATTTAGACCTTAACTCCTGTGTTAAGTGAAATCTTACAGATTATATCCTTGTTTTAACAAAACTTGAGAAAACATCTATACCTAAAAAAAAATTGCAAAATAATTTCAAAGGATATACAAGGTTTCAATATGTGTTTCTCGAGAAGGATGTTAAAACTGGGACTTAATTCTTTGAATTTGGTTAATACTTCTCTCACCAACAGACACTCATCATGAATTAAAAATCCTTACAGAGTTTATGATTTTTCCTAAGAAAAATAAATAAAGGAAAGATCACAAATCAATTTGGGAAATGAAAACATGTTAAGGATATGGACGCTCATTGGAAGTGGATGAAGGTTTGTGATGTCAGGATGAATCCTTTGGTGCTATGGACACTCATGGGAAGCGGAGAAACATTAGAAATACTTCCCCACTTTCAAAAACTATTTAAATAGAAAAAAATAAAAAATAAAAATTCCATCGGAGTAACACATGTCATAACCTTCAGTCGTGAAGTCTTATCTAAAATAAGGTTATGATGATCGCTCAAGTTTCATGGGAAGAACATATTTATGTAAAATAAGGCTCTTTAAAACCATCAATTACGATAAATTCATACAAAAAAGTTATTTAAATGCAAATCAAAACTCAAATACTTTAGATATACTTTAAAATTCAACAATTTCCTACTTATTTCTTTTGAAATCTATCAATCCTCTACCTTGAAAATGTTTACAAAATTACAAAAGTAATAAAACCCATAGATAGAAATTTTGTAGCATAAATATCCACATTTACAAAAACATAGTCTTGTTTATATTATGAGTTTGAGGTACACTATATACATACTTATCATCACAAAAGATTAAATACAAAAAATAGGATGATCGTTCCTTGGTCCTCATCGATAGGGTCATCTACCTAAAAATAAGGACTATAAGAAACAAAAGGAATGGATGGATCAACTGAACTATTGTATTCAAATTGACAACAAAGACATCTCATGATGTGGATATCCTCTTTTATCTCGACCATGTCCTCCATAATTTTATCATTTATTAATTCGAGCATACGTTGGAAGTCCATTGTATGTCATGAAGTCAATTTCCCTTGCTCTCTCTTTCGCTCGTCTTTATTAGCAGCACCCACACCTAAATGTGTGCAACACCGATAATTTTCCAAAAGGCGCTCGCCACAAACTTCGCATTTCTTAAGCCTAGGCTCTGGTGCACTACAAGTACCATGAGAAAAATATGAAGGGAATGAAGGAGAAGTAGGTTGTCTAGCTCCATCAACATCATAGGAAACATCGATAGGATTCCGAATATCATTTCCCATAACATTATTTATTTTTCCATTTGATTCCTTCATTTCCCTTTCCTCAAAATCTGTCGTCCCTGTGAACCATGTATAATCATTTGGGCTTACAAACATTTTGGGAACTAAAATCAAGCATAAAGAGAAACAATTAAAGGATAATGAAGGATGCACCTTCCATAGTATTCTATTAATATATTTTTTTCATATCGAAAGGAAATAATTGTGAATCATTCAAAAATATTTGAAGGTACACTTTTAGCCAGATAATTAATCGTCAAAGTAATTAACATCACGTCAAATTATTAATTAATTCATAATTATTGAATATCAAGAAAACAAAATAATTGATGAATGAACAATGTATATTACATGTTGAAAATCTTTCACATGATTGCTTGATTGATGTAAAATCGACTCCTAACCCAATTGAAAAGGCACTAAGTTTGTAGTTCTTAAAGCATTGTAGGGAGGCATTATCCCCATCCATAGTCAAAACAAAGTTACCAAATTAATGAGAACTGTGATCTCAAAATGAGAACTCTGGCCCAAAAACTCCATATTTTTGCAAAGAAAACATGAAAATCAACCCCCAAATCAAAAAGTGGTGATTCCAATAGCACCATTTTTTCAAACAGGGTCAAAATTACAACATTTTTCAAACACGACCTTCAAAACTCATACAATAACTCAAAAAAAAAAAAAAAAAATTATAGATATTTTGAAATCGTATTTTAGCAGTCGGTACCATTAAAACCAAATCCTCAAAATCAACAATCAAATTGAAAAGTACTACTACCAGTAACACCCATTTTAAATTTGGGGTATTAAAATGACAATTTTTTTAAGTGGTAATTGAAATCATCTGCAAACAAAATCATCTAATCAACCCTTAAATGCTTACTTTTTAAATCTTAGTTTATCACTCCAAACACAATATAATATATTATGCCATGAAAACAATA
>SNQJ01S0183801.1:25933-44882 GCA_010110895.2 Picea sitchensis | reverse complement strand
TGAGGTCACAGTTCTCATTAAGTTGGTAACTATGTTATGTGTGGACATTGCAATGTGATGAACAAAAATCGACGTTGCAATGTGATGAAAATAACTTGACATCACAATGTGATGAACATATCCTAACATTGCATTCAAACATAACCCTTCACCAACATCACATTATGATGTGATCCAACATAACTGAGCGTTGCAACATGATGAACATATCTCGACGTTGCAATATGATGAACATACATTGACATCATAATTTGGTGTACAAAACTTGATGTTTCAATGTGATGTACAAAACGCGATGTTGCAATGTGATGTACAAAACCCAACATCACAATATGATGAACATAGCCCAATGTCACAATGAGATGGACATAGCCCGACATTGCAATAGTGATGAAAATAACCTAATGTCGCAATGTAGCAAACATATCCCAACATGGCAATGTGACCAACATAACCTGACATCATAATCTTATTAACAAAACCCAATGTCATAATGTGATGACCATAATTTGACAAGCATACCATGACATCACAATGTGATGTACAAAGCCCAATGTTGCAATGTGACATATAAAACCCAACATCACAATGTCACAAACATATCTCAACATAGTAATGTGACAAACATAACCTAACATCGTAATGTAATAAAAAAAAAACGAATGTCACAATGTGATGACCGTAGCTCAACATTGTAATGTGATGAAAAAATCTTGATGCTACAATGTGACTAAAATAACCCGGCATCACAATGTGATGAACATAACTCGACGTCGCAATGTGTCAAACAAAATATAACATTGCAATCTAATGAACATAACCTAACATTGTAATGTTACAAGCATATCCTAACACCACAATCCAAAATAATCCTTCATAACATCAGATTGTAATTCAATTCAACCATATTAAACAATAGTCAATTGTTGGGCACAGGCCCATTTTTGGGAAAAGGCTAATTTGGGAGAATAAATCGCAAATAAGGAAAATACAGATGGAAGGAAAAGCAACACGTGCAGAGGAAAGCGCACGTAAAGGAAGAAAGCATGCGAACCACACATGCAATAAGATCGAACCATGTTAGGGTTAGGGTTTTGGTAAGAGGATGTAATGGTTGATAAGACAAAGATAAGTATAAAGAAGTACCTAGGAGGTCTAGGTTGGTGTTGTTGTTATTGTTGTGGTTGGTTCGAAGAGTTGGATAGGGTTCGGTGTGATTGTAATTCCACAATGTAAGAATGACTGTAAAATATGAGGTTGTTTTGTAATATGTTGAGCTGAAGAAAGAAAATAAGGTAGATCTTGAGGGTTAGATCATAGGTTGAGGAGCCTGGTGTGATCTAGTCTGCCTCATTAAAGATCTTGATCCAACTGAGGGAGAATTGTAATGCGCGTGGTGCCATAGATGATAGAACAATAATAAAAGATTCCAAGAGATAGATCTTTGTGGACGTATCCCAGGAGGGGGTGAACCATGGTAGATTATGTGTTATGTGAATGATTCATTAATGTATCTTTGTTGTTAATGATTAGATCTTAGATGAATGTTTGATGAAGTAGCTAGATCTGATTTTTTTACATCCATGAATAAGAATGACATAGTACTTAGCATAGATGGAGGTTATAGTAAATAAATAAAAATCACAAGGTTCAGTTCTAGATCCCCACTCATTCCTAGACCGCAAGCACCTGAGACTTGCAACCACCCATAGAACTATATCAGGTGAGACTGCATAGTGCACCCTGTGTACTATGTTGGCTTCTGGTTTTCCTGGCAGGCCGATAGTTTTAGAGGGTTTTGTTGGAAATCGCCATCCCAAGAATGGTAGCAAGAGAGAAGTAACCAACATCAACCATGTTCAAACATAGTCAACCATGGCCAACCATAGTGAAACAATGGTCAACCATTTTCATACATAGTCAACCATGGTATTTCGTAGTCACCCATGGTCAACATGGCCTTCCATAGTTGACCATGGTCTACGATCATTAACCATAGTCAACCATAGTCAAGTAGTAAATTTAAAATTTATCATAGTCACACATGGTCAACATTGTCTTCCATAGTCGACCATGGTCTACCCCAGTCAACCATAGTAAACCATTGTTAAGAGGTAAATTAAAACATTATCATATTCACCCATGGTCTTACATAATCGACCATGCTCTACCCTAGTCAACCATACTCAACCATATCCAACCATGGTTAACCATAAGAAACCATGGGAAACCATAATCAACCCTGGTCAACATGGGAAACATAGTCACCATTGTTAAATGTTGTCAACTACAACGTTTCATGGGAAACCATGGTCAAACATGGTCATAAATAGTCTACATGGTCAACCATTATCAACATGGTAAAAAATTGTCAAACATAGTTAATCATGGTCATCCATGTTGAAACATAGTCAACCATAATTAAACGTGGTCATACCATATTCGAATCTGGTCAAACATGGTCTGCCATAGTCAATGTGGTCAAACATAATCAACCATGGTCATCCATGTTCAAACATAGTCAAACATGGTCAACCATAGTCAACCATGTTCATACATAGTCACCCATGGTCAACATGGTCTTCCGTAGTCGACCATGGGCTACCCTAATCAACCATAGTCAACCATGGTCAAGAGGTAAATTAAACCTTTGTCATAGTCATACACGATCAACATGGTCTTCCATAATTGAGCATAGTGTACCCTAGTCAACCATACTCAACCATGGGAAACCATAGCCAACCTTAGTTAACCATAGTCAACTATGGTCAATAGGGTCACCATTTTCAATGTAATACCCCTAGACTGAGCCCCTAGTTGAAATTGTAAATATGTTTTATAGGTTGGTGAGCTAGGTGATTATAAGCTAGGAGGCTTATGTGATGATTAGGCCGGAGAGCCTAGATGCTAAAGGCCAGTGAGCCTATTTTTGTATATGTAAACACTCATATCATCAATATAATACATCACTGCATGTAGACCAACCACGATAAAAAATTATGGGGGACTAAACTTGACTAGGAAGGGAAAGGGAGGGGATAAGAGCTTAGGAAAGGGGGCTAAGCTAGAGGGCTTATTGCCAAAGGAATATTATAATATTATTCCTAAAGATTATGGTGAGGATAATTATTTTATCCTAAGTCTCATGGGAAAGAGAATGAATCTCAAGTGGAGAGGAACGAGGTCCTTGAGAGCCATGTGTCATCAAGGGAGCATGCAAATAAGTGTGGGGGAAATTAGTTTGTTCCCCACTCACGAAGCCATTCACTCACTCAACCATTCACGCAGCCAACCATTCTCTCCATCAGTCTACCTATGCATCATTTAGGCACCTTTGGAACCTGCACACACTCTTGAGCTATCCTGTACATTTCCTATTATCAGCAGTAAACCATATCCCTCCTGGGAGGCACAACGCACTTGTACCTACCTGAGCCAATGTTGTACCTTTCCATTATGAGCAGTGGTTGTTCCATGCCATGAATGTCGTTGCTTCCATTACTTGTGCATTAGCTAAATGTTGTTGTTGTCTTCACCATTCCCTGTAACTGGTTGACTTAAGCATGAAACTGAAGAAATGGGTTGTCAGGCCCGTGGGTTTGAAGAGGTGGGTTGTCAGGCCCTTGGATTGAAGAGGCGGGTTGTCATGCCCGTGAGCAATTCTCTCCAGGTGAGAGAATTGTTGGGAAAGTGATTTCCTGAGGGAGCCCAGCTGTAGCTACAATTCTCTGAGACTTCCTGTACGGCTTGTTGTTGAAGCCTTGGAAGGGAAGTGGGGTAGTCAAAGGACTATTGAGTAGAGAAGGGGCACACTTTCTAGGGTGGGATAGGCATGTGGGGAATGAGATATTGAAGTCTAGTAGTTTGAGTTGGCTCCTGTGAAGAAATCCTTCATGTTGTCTGTATGGTCTCACCCTAGCCTAGGAATCCCTTTACCCAAGTGGAGTTTAGTCCCATCTTGTGGCTGAACCACTGCTGAGAGTTATGAGTAGCGTGGTCTAAGGTTGGGAGAATCATGGAAGGTCTTCACGCAGTTGGTGGTCTTCTACCAAATATAAGTATCAATTGTGTATTAATTTACATGAGTTTACATGTCGTGTATTTATACTTGTGTTTATGTTTATTGGTTTTCCCTGGTAATGCTGCATGTATATTGTTACTATTATTTCCACATGAATTTGTGTATTTGCAGAATATGTTTGTCTACTTAAGTTTTATATTATATCCAAATGAAATTATTGTAAGTTTTTAAGTGGCATGACCCAGTCTGGGTGGATGGGTATGTTACAATGTAATTAAATTCTGCAAGAGTTTCTGTGTGGCATAGCCCAACAGGTTTAAGGATGAGTATGTTACAATTTGGTATCATAGCTCTGGTTTTCAATAATGAGCCTGGATGGGCCATGTAAGTGGAAATTGAAGCAAAAGTTTCAGAGAGAATTTTTGTTGAAATGGAAAAAATTCGAGTTTCAGAATGTCCATGAGTGCCAAGAGGGCACTAAGAGCACACCTTAACTATGTTTGAAAGCTCAGAAGGTGTAGAAATTTGAGAAACCATAGTGGCCATATGATCTATTCAGGAAGTGACCAAATCCTTCACAACTTTCATATCTGGGAAAGGAGCATGACGGTTAACCCTTCAAGTCCTTCAAACTTCGTTGCTTCAACAATTGTTTTAAGTCTTTGATAGAAAGGAGGAAAATGCCTCGAAGCTCTGAAGTCTCGAAGTGAATCTACACTGTAGATAGTTTGGGAGGAGGCGGGTCGTTGGATCCCCAAGTGGTTTGGCAGTTCAACACTCCGAGGAAATTTGTTTGTGGTTGCGTGGAGGGAATATTTCCCTGAAGTCCTGAAGTTCAGAACCAATCCGGACAGTTCATATTCATGGACACATGTCCGAAGATTAACAAGTGTTCGTAATTTCATCATTCGGTAGTTCGGGGGTGGGGTGGTTTTCAATAGTGAAATCCTCTGAAGCCCGAAGTTTCAAAGTCCTGAAGCTCTTGGGAACACCTGTTCAGAAGTTCAACGTTTGGGAGTTATAAAGTATGTTGGTGTGAAATATTCCAAAGCTCGAAGTGTCGAAGTGCCAAAGTCTTGGAGCGTAGGGGTGAAGTGGCATGTTGAAATCACCTAGGGTGACGTGGACCTGTTTGAGAGTTCGACATTCGGGAGTTATAAAGTATATTGGTGTGAAATCTTCCGAGACCCGAAGTGTCGAAGTCCTAGAGCACCGAAGTGATGTGGCATGATGACATCACCTAGGGTGACATGGACCTGTTTGAGAGTTCGAAAGTACGACGCTCGAGAGTTTTGAATTGATCTGATGTGAAATCCTTTGAAGCTCGAAGTTCCGAAGTCATGGAGAACCGTAGTGACATGGCCTGGTGACATCAACTAGGGTCACGTGGACCCACTTGATTCTTGCCACGTGCCACCCCGATTCATACTTTTCACAGACCTTATGTGCTAATTGGAACTCAACACGTGTCACTCGTCATTTGGGCCATGTGTTATCTCCATATTTACGCCACATATCACCCATGGCGCGTAGTAACTGATGTGACTCTAGAAGTTCATATATTCGACACTTGGGGATATGAGAGTAGGTTGTTGCAAGAACCTATGAATCGCGAAGCTCTAGAGAACTTCGCAAGTTCAGCGTTCACAGAAATCAAGGTGTGTTGTAGTAAGAACTTCTGAAGTCCGAAGATTCAAAGCATCAGAGTAGCGATGCTTCGAAGAGCCTCTTCGAGAGTTCACCAGTTCATATTTTGGAGGGAAGGTTGTGTGGTATAGGTGGCACCTCCGAAGCCTGAAGTTCCAAAGCACCAGAGCCCTGAAGATATGAAGAAGGGTCTATTTGGAAGTTCACCAGTTCGACATTCGGGGAAAATGAAGTGTGATGAAGGTGAAACCCCTGAAGCCAAAAGTTACGGAGCCTTGAAGTCCCGAAGCTTCGGATAAGCGCATATCAGCTAAGCGCTTGGTCATAGCCCTTGGTCATATGATACTTTGGTCGAAATAAAAGAGGGATGCTGTCAAATTGTTGTTTTCAAGGACAAAAAGGGGAGAAAAGAAGGAGTATGGGGGGTTCCGATTTGTACAGACCTGCTCCTAAATATTTAAAGAAAGATTGTGTACTTTATGAGAGGAATCAACATGGGTCGAAGAGCCAATTCATCTATGAAGAAGAAGAACACATGTACAAATATTACCTCCCCGGTAAGGACAATTTTTCAAATATTCATAACGTTTTGCTCAAAACTTAGAATTGAACATGAAAGTAGGCATTGGAAAGATATTGAAAAGTAGAATTTAACTACTCACTCAAAAAATTGACATAGCCAAAAAACTTTCAGGAAAACTAGAAGAAATAATTATGATGTATTATGGAAACAAAATTGAACATAATTTTCTGAATTTGTTAAAGAAATCAATCTAACAAATTTATGTTGGTTGCACAGTTTGCAGAGTTAACATCAACTAGATCATATCAGGATCAACACAGAGTGCAGAGGAATGGAAGATAAACAAGGGGCTTACATCAAGTAAGATGAGATCAAAGGAATGAATGTCCATATGGGTATTGAAGGCACAAACTCAAATGGACATGGAGAAGGAAATGATGAAATCATGAATTTGGTAGAGACTATTAAAAATTTGCAAAAGGATGTCCAAAGTTATAAAGATGATAATAAAAGGCTTCTGAAAGCCAAGGAGAAACGGGAGGAATTTAATATGAAGTTAATGCAAATCTTGGACATAATAGAAAATAAGATGGATAAGGAGATTGACTCAAGCAAATTAGGAAGTCATAGGTCTCTTGATGATAAAGGTAGAACCAGAAGTGTTAGTAGACATCACCATCGCTCCCCCAGACATTCCTCTAAGAGATCACACAGTATCTCAAGTCCATCCCCTGTCTGGAAGCATAAGAGGAGGTCTGGGGTGGATGATCTACAAGGAGAAATGAACAAGATCAAACCTCCTACATTTTAAGGTGAGCATAAGAAGGATGAGGGTGCAGAGACATGGTTGCTAGGCATGAGAAAATATTTTCAATTGCATAATTATTCTTCACATGAAGAAGGAATAATTTCTATCTATCAGCTCAAGGGAAAGACATCCATGTGGTGGGACCAACTTGTGTAGGTGCAACACATTAAAGAGAAAATTCTTACTTGGAAGGAATTCAATAATTATTTTCAAAAGAAATACTTAACTAAGAGATATTATGACAAGAAAATGAAGGAGTTATTTGAACTCAAGCTGGGAAGTATGACTATTGATGAGTATGAAAGAAAGTTTTTAGAACTGTTAAAGTATGTCTCCTTCATCAAGAATGACATAGTTAATATTCAAAGATATTTGAGTGGGATTCCATCATTCATTAGTGACAAGATAAAATATGATGATCACAAGACTTTGGAGGAGACTATAAGGTGAGGTAAATGCCTATATGATCAGCATAAAGGAAAGCCAAATTTCCAAAAAGATTGGGAAAACAAGACGAAGTACAAGATGGAATAGAGGAAGAAGGGAAATAAGCCACCATTCTTCAAAAATAGTCCTCAAGGACAACCATCTTCTAGAGAGCCCAGAATGTTTGAGACATGGGGGAAAAGGCCAAGGCATCCACGTATTCAATGTTGGGGTTGTCAAGGAAAGCATATGTATAGAGATTGTCCTCATAGAAGTAAAAAAGTGAGAGTTGTTCACAATGTACAACAAGAAGAAGCAATGGAAGACATGGGCATGAATGTACCCATGATCTATGCAACCATGGACAACAAGCAAGTAGATTTTCAGTCACACATGATCGAAGTGGAAGGTATGATCAAAAACCAAAGCATTGCAATTTTGATTGATTCGGGAGCTAGTCATAGTTATATAGATCCTAAGATGGTGGAAATATTTCATTTGCCAAGAAGCAAGCATGGAAAATCTTGGTTGGTGTAGCTGGATACCAAAGCCAAAACAAAATTTAATGAGATGGTTAATTCATGCCCAATGGACATGAATGGACTGAGCAACAAGTCAGATTTGAACATCTTTCCTTTAGGTTCCTATGACTATCTAATGTTAGAAATAATAGGTGTGCTCGTTTAACCATAGACAATATAGCAATATTGTCACCCAACCATAGGCCGAAGCCACCCCCGAGCACCTTAACCTTGACAAAGAGAATAATTCCAGAAGAAAACCCTAGATCTAAGAGCCAATAAAGGTAGTGTACCACTCTCTAGAGCTAGCGTACCAAGTAGAAATTCCAAACCATAACCAAGAGAAAGTCCAAGCCTAAAACCAAAAATACTAGTTGCAGTAGTTGCAACTACAACTACTATCCAAACGTGTGCACTTACTAAATTTATGCAGTTGCGAGATGTGTGTGTACAAATAAGCTCTAACATCCTGTATTTATATTGCTCTTTCTTAGCTGTTTGGGCCAACTTCTCTTTCTAGAGGCTAAAGACTCAATATTAAATTATTTTCTGTAGCCGACTTGTCTTCTAGGGTTATATACAATTCTTTAGGGTTTCTTGTTGCTTCCCATAATATTCTATTCTTGTCAGGGTTACACGTGGAGGTTAATACCTCCCACAACTACTATAATATCAACACTCCCTCCTAGCTAGGGAGGTATTGAAGGAAATGGTCTTGAGCACAAACATACCATTCAATTGGTAGCATCATCATAGCAACTCAAACTATCTCATGATTAAATCACGAGCACCATCATCACTATCAATATCATATTACAACATCAAATGCATCATCTCTTTAAGCCATACCCCATATGAGTAATGAGGCATGATGTTGGATAATTCACTCACTCCATAGAGTGATATAAGAACCATTCTTTTAATCTAGACATATGTACTAGAATAATAACTATTCCAACATATGTTGGAAGCCACTCCATGGGCTACAAGGACTATTCTTCTAATCTAGACATATGTCCTAGAAGAATAAATTTCCTGGACCATTTTCCACCTGGAGAATGTTTGTCCACCAACACACTAACTATCCATCTAGCTGATAATAATTTCCAACACTACTGATAGTGTTCATGGTAATCAGAACAATGTCATTCAATAGAACACAATTGTGTCTATCCATGGTAGTACACAATTACTATCCAGTGGTACACAACCACACCAAGTAGCACACAACTACTTAATTAGTGATGCATAGTCACAACCAGTGGAACACATCCACCAAAGTAGCATACATATACTATCCAGAGACATACAATATCCACAACAATCATATCATCTGATATCAACCTGCATAAAATAATATCATGATATAAACTGAGTCATTTGGGCCATTCTTCCACTCACATCTGTGAGATTTGGAAGAGAATATTCCCTCATAAATTATAACATCATCCATGGGATATCTGGACTATTCTTCTCAATCATAGAATAACAACTATCCTTGATTTTTGAGCATGGACCATTCACCTAACTGGGCCATTCCTCCGACACTAATCATAGTGCAACCTGGAGCGAATGAGTATGCTCTAGGGAATGTCTATCCTTGATTGTTGAACCTGGACCATTCACCTAACTGGGCCATTTTTATGGCACTAATCATATTGCAACCTAGAGAGAATTAGTCTTCCCTAGGGAATGATTGTTCAGACCATTTCTTGAGGAAATGATTGTCCTGCACCAACCTCCAAAATAGACCATTCTTCGAAACTGATCACAATTGTGAACTTCAAAAGAATGACTGCTCGACGAGGCAAACCATTCTAATTGACCAATAATCAGAGTGAATTCCAAGAAGAATGATTGTCCTATACCATTCCCCTACACTAGCCACAAGGGGAATCATTTTCTATGGTACATCGACAATCTATCGAACCATTTTCATTATGAAAATGACTGTCCGATCTGGACCATTTTCCAAAGTGGAAAATTCCTTTCCGTTAGAAACCTCAAACCAATTTTTGATCTGGAAAGGAACTACTCATCTTGGACCATTTTTTGAACTAAAAAATGAGTGTCCATTAATCAATAACACATCAATGCTTCCTCCCAACCTGGGAGTAATCTCTTTCTTTTTCAATAAGGAATTCATCTCCACGAGCCCCAAATTGTTTCTTAAGTACACAAATTGTTCATCATGGACAGAGGCTTTACCAAAATATTTGTTATCTGCTCATCTGTGGAGATATATTGGAGAACCACTTCTCTTTTCTGGACTTCATCACAAAGAATATAATTCTTTATCTCAATGTACTTTGTTCTGTCATGGAACACTGTTTTTCTCTGAAGGCTTCATATAGCTCCGATCATTACAATATATCATGGTCAATTTCAACACTTATGTTTCTTGCTAGCTCATGACTTCGTGGAAAGGCTCAAACTGAAACATATCCAAGTAACACTTATTCTGTTATCATCATAGTTTTCCATGGATTAGCAATCCATCATTCTAGACTTCTGAGTAACTATTCTGATACACTATCTCGGTCATAGAAATTTTTCACCACGCTTCTGTTGTATATGAGATACTCTGCATCAAGTTGTTTTAATCCATACACGGTCTTCTTATATCTGCATACATGGATCTCTTTCTGGTATAATCTTCTTTCTCACTTGCTTGATTGGAAAGAACAATCTTTTACATGTAAATTCCAATCCATGAATACTACAAAAGGTATATCTGGAACACACTGTTGTCATAGTCTTCTCCCTCCTTCTGGAAGAACCTCTAAATCTTGTAATGCTTCCATTCATAAGTATTTTTCATATTTTCTATACATTTTTATTTATCATAACTTCCATTTCTTATGCTCTATTATTTCTTAGTGGATTCAAACCAAGCTGGTAGTCTTGTGATTCTCAGTATAATAACTGGTTGTTCTTGCTTTTCTTTCTTCCTTGGAATCTTCATGTTCTTCCTCATGTCTCTCTTTAGATCTTGGGTCCATGGGTTCTTCTATATGCCCCGAACATTACAAAGTCTTACTTTCATCATAGAATCATGGAAGTAGATGGAAAACCAAGGATACTTTACGGCTTCTTTTCAAAGAAGATTTCTTCTAGAGTCAAACTGAACACGTGTTGCTTATCATGGCTGCTACTTTCAATTGGAACATGGACATATACTTCATAATCCTCAATGGATCATACAATTTAGGATTAGATCCATCCTAATCCTTGCTTCATGCATGAATGCATGCTCTTCTTTTGGAATTTTGTAATTAGCTCCCTCCATCTAAGAGAGTCCACGCTTTCGTCTGCATCCTTATTTCCTTCTACAAGGTGTCACAAGTCTTTTTCTAATTTCTTCTTGATTATTGTCTTCTTTATATTTTTGACTCCTTCTGGTTCTCTTCAACTTTGATTATGATTTCAGCTTATCTAGCAGTTGTTACTTATATAATAGATTCCACAGGAATTGTTATCAAAGATTGTCAATGTACTTCATCTTTTCATGTGTATTGTTTGACTTATAGTCATCGTGATAACCATCCTTCTCTTGTTGTTCTTCCATAGGTGTTGTTTCACTTGAAGAATATTGTTCCTTGACTTTGAAGAAGTTTATTTTATCCTGCTTGGTCTTTTGAGGGTTCCCTT
Organism: Picea sitchensis; assembly: GCA_010110895.2. Lineage (NCBI taxonomy): Eukaryota > Viridiplantae > Streptophyta > Pinopsida > Pinales > Pinaceae > Picea > Picea sitchensis. Next base: position 33,285 of record SNQJ01S0183801.1, on the reverse strand, counting down.
TCTTCAGTGACTGATGCTTCGTCAGTTTCCTTCATTTTCTTTAACTCAGGACAGTGGTTTTTGTAGTGACCGTATTTTCGATAGTTGAAGCATTGTATTTTTGACATATCCTTTTCTTGATTTGGTTTCTTCCTTAGGCCAACCTTCTTCTTATTCCTGAAATTCTTGAACTTTGTTGTGAAGGCTTGATCTTTATTTTGGGATTTCTCTTTTGTGTTAACCCTTGATTATTCTTGTGCAAAACAAGTCCAAATTTCTTCAAATGTGGGATATTCCTTTCTTGTGTTCATGCTTGCAACAAATGCATCCCATGTCTTGGGAAGTCCATTGAGTACTATATTTACTAGTTCCTTTTCTGAAATGATTTCTTCGATAACTTGTAGTTTAACTAAGAGATTCTTATAGAGGATCATCATTCATTTTCATGTCACAGAGCTCATTCTTCAGACTCATTACTTGTTCAATGTTTCTGACTGAGAAGAGGTTAGTTAGAGCATCATACATCTTCTTAGATGAGTCAAGATGAGATATGTAGGGTATCAAGTGGTATTTTACAGAGTTCACTATGATACTCATGGCATTGATGTCATTGTCCTTGAACTTATCCATAACTGTAACGTTCTGAATTTCCTTCTCTTTTCCTTCTTCAAATTGTGGTTCCATGATCTTTCCTTTCACTATATCCAACTCTTTATTCTTGGTATGGATGAGGTCAATCCTTGTCTTCCATGCTCTTAAGTTAGAATCCCATTCTAACTTGTTTTCTGACTTCATAGAGTAAATCATGACTGTTTTGACTTGGTCAACCTTTGAATTTGACTTGGTCAACCTTCGACTTTGACTTGGTCAACCTTTGACTTTGACCAAGAACTCAAAATTGACGTCTTAGCTTGCTAAGAGTGCTAGGAGGTGCACTAGGTTATCCAGATATTAGTTCAATCTCTTCACTTAAGGTACCTTAACAAGAGGGTTAGGGTTTCATTGCTGCAAAAAAATCCTTGATTGCAACTACAACTTTAACTGAGAAAAATCCTCCGAATCTATCTTCCAATGATTAGATTGTCCAAAGATAGTGTGGGTCCATAACATGTTAGAAATAATAGGTGTTCTCATTTAACTATAGACAATATAGCAATATTTTTACCCAATCATAGTCCAAATCCACCCCTGAGCACCTTAACCTTGACAGAGAGAATAATTCCGGAAGAAAAACCTAGATCCAAAAGCCAATAAAGGTAGTGTACCACTCTCTAGAGCTAGCGTACCAAGCAGAAATTCCAAACCATAACCAAGAGAAATTCCAAGCCTAAAACCAAAAATACTAGTTGCAGTAGTTGCAGTTGCAACTACTCTCCAAACTTGCGCACTTACTAAATTTCTACAGTTGCGAGATGTGTGTGTACAAATGAGCTCTGGAATCCTGTATTTATACTACTCTTTCTTAGTTGTCTGGGCCGACATCTCTTTCTGGAGGATAAAGACTCAATATTAAATTATTTTCTTTATCCGACTTGTCTTCTAGGGTTATATCCAATGCTTTAGGGCTTCTTCTTGCTTCCCAAAATATTCTATTATTGTCAGGGTTACATGTGGAGGTTAATATCTCCCGCGTCTACCATAATATCAACATCTAATTGGTATGGATTGGTTGTACCAACACCATGCTATCCTAGACTATGATAATAAAGCATTTACTTGCTAGGATGAAGAAGGGAACCTAAGGATAGTGTAGGGAATTCCCAGGGTAGTAACTATCAAAGAAATTTCAGCATTACAGATGAAGAAATGTTACAAAAAAGGATGTCAAATATTTTCAGATCATATGGAAGAAACACCTAAGGATAATGTGTTAAATATTGAATATTATACAGTCCTAAAGGAGTTTTATGATGCATTTAAAGAAATACCAGGATTACCCCCTAAAAGAGATATTGATTTCTCTATAAATCTGATGCCTTGAGCAGCTCCAGTATCCAAGACCCCTTACGGGATGAGTACCCCAGAATTAAAGGAGTTGCAAATGAAACTTGAAGAGATTTTGAAGAAGGGGTACATACACCCAAGTGTGTCACCTTAGGGTGCTATAGTATTATTTGTGAAGAAGAAGGATGGGACATTGAGACTTTGTATTGACTTCAGGCAGTTGAACAAAGTAACAATAAAGAATAAGTATCATTTGCCAAGGATCGATGCCCTCTTTGATCAGTTGAAGAATGAAAAAATATTCTCCAAGATTGATCTCAGGTCAGGTTATTACCATGTAAGAATTAATTACGAAGACATCATCAAGACTACTTTCAAAACAAGGTATGGTCATTATGAGTTCACAATTGTGCCATTTGGGTTATTTTTAAAGAATAATTAGACAAGTTTGTCATTGTCTTTTTGGATGAAATTCTTATATATTCCAAGTTGGAAGAAGAGAATTAACAAAAATTGAAGATGGTATTACAAGTATTAAGGGAGCATTAATTGTATGCCAAATTGAGAAAGTGCTCATTTTATTAGAACCAAATTCATTATTTGGGGAATAACATATCTTAGGAAGGGATAACAGTGGATCCTAAAAAGATTGAGGCCATTAGAGGGTGGTCAACACCTAAGAATGTGACAGAAGTCAAATCCTTCATGGGTCTTATAGGCTACTACATAAGATTTATTGCAGAATTCTCAAAAATTGCACACCCGATCACTTCCTTGCAAAATAAGGGAGTGAAGTTTCAATGGACATTGGAGTGTGAAAATAGTTTCCAACACTTGAAGAAATTATTGACCAGTGCTCCAATTCTAAGGATTGTTGATCCAAATGAAGACTTCATTGTATGCACAGATGCATGTAAAGAAGGACTTGGTGGAGTCCTCAGTCAGAATGGGTATGTTATATGTCATGAATCAAGGAATTTGAAGGAAAATGAAAGGTATTATGCCGCTCATGATTTGGAGTTGGAAGCCATAGTGAATTCCTTGAAGAAGTGGAGGCACTAGCTCATGGGGAAAAGGTTCGAGATGAGGATATACCATAATGGTCAGAAATATTTATTTGATTAGCCAACTTTAAATGTCAGGTAAAGCAAGTGGTTGAAATGTCTTAGTGAATATGACTTTGATATAAAACATATCAAAGGGATATAGAACAAGATGGTTGATGCACTCAACAGATGAGTGCATGAGTTTCATGATACAACCATTAGCATGTACCACTATGATTTGAAAGACATAATCTTAGAGGATGCAAAATCAGATTTGCAATACATGGAAGTAATGGAAAAAATACAGAAAGGTATTTGGAAGAAAAAAAATGAAGACTACAAGTGGGGAAATGATAAAATTCTCATGTACAGAGGCTGAGTTTATGTAGCAAATCCCCAAGAATTGAAAAATCTGATATTGAGATAAATGCATAATGTACCCTATGTTGGACACCCATGGTATCATAAAACTATTACAGTTGTCAAGAGCCAATATTATTGGCCAGTTATGAAGAAAGAAGTTGTTGAGTATATTGTCAAATGTTTAGAATGTCAAAAGGTCAAGGGTGAGCATAGATACCCAGTTGGGTTGTTGTAGCCATTACCCATCCCTAAGTGGAAATGGAAAGTGGTAACAATGGACTTCATCACCAAACTTTCCAGAACAAGCAAGCATCATGATTCTATCATGGTAGTGGTGGAAAATCTTACCAAAGCTGCCCATTTCATTCCAGTGAAGCTCACTCACAAGGAAATTAATGTTGTTGATATTTATATGAGGCAAATTTATTGATTGCATGGTATAACCAAGACAATTGTGTTTGATAGAGATCCAAAATTCACATCGAATTTCTGGAAAGGATTATTTAAAGGGTTTGGAACAAATTTTAATTTTAGCACAACTTATCATCCAGAATCTTATGGGAAAACAGAGAGGGTGAATCAAGTGATTGAGGATATTTCGACGATGCATGTGATGGATAAACCATAAAAATGGGAAGACTACCTACATTTGGTAGAGTTTTCTTAACAATGGGTACCAAGAATCTTTGTAGATGAGCCTAGTTGAGGCACTTTATGGAAGAAAGTGAAACACACCTGTAAGATGGGACAACCCAACAGATAGAGCAGTAGGTGGGCCTGATTTACTTAGAGAAATGGAAGAGAAGATGTAAAAAATAAAGTAGAATTTAAAAGTTTCTCAAGACAGGTAGAAAAGCTATGTTAATAAGGGTAGAAATCATAAGTAATTTAAAGTGGGTGACCATGTATTCTTGAAAGTGAAGGCCAACAGAAATTCCCTGAAGTTGGGAAATTGTTCAAAGTTGAAATCCTAGAGAGGATTGGGCCTGCAACTTATATGCTTGCATTACCTGCATCAATGCCTGTTCATAATGTGTTCCATGTGTCATCACTAAAAAAATATATACCTAATGTTAATCATGTCATTGATTGAAATGTGATTCAGGTGGAGCAAGAAGGCACTTTTCAAGTGAATTCGGTGTGCATACTAGACCGGAAGATCAAATAGCTCTGGAATCAATCCATAGAGCTAGTAAAGGTCTAATGGACCTGGTACGGTCCCGAGGATTCAACTTGGGAGCACGAGGATGCTATGCGGGTAGAATACCCACATCGTTTTGAATATTTTTGAAAATGTTGGTGAAAAATGTATATATATATATAGTGCACTGAGGATAATGCATAAATAAGGGGAGGGGAATGTAATACCCCTAGACCAATCCCCTAGTTGAAATTGTAAATATGTTTTATAGGTTGGTGAGCCAAGTGRCTATAAGCTAGGAGGCTTATGTGATGGTTAGGCCAAAGAACCTAGATGCTAAAGTCTAGTGAGCCTATTTTTTTATATGTAAACACTCATATCATTAATATAATACATTGGTACATGTAGACCAACCGTGGTAAAAGAGAATGGGAGAATAAACTCCACTAGGAAGGGAAAGTGATGGGCTAAGAGCCTAGGAAAGGGGGATAAGCTAGAGGGCTTATTTCCAAAGGAATATTATAATATTATTCCTAAATATTATTGTGAGGATAATTATTTTATCCTAAGTCTCATGGGAAGGAGAATGAATCCCAAATGAAGAGAAACGAGGCCCTTGAGAGCCATGTGTCATCAAGGGAACATGAAAATAAGTGTGGGGGAAATCAGTTTGTTTCCAACTCATAGATCCATTCACTCACTCAACCATTCACGCAACCAACCATTCTCTCCATTAGTTGACCTCTGTATCATTCACGCACCTCTAGAACCTGAATGCACTCTTGAGCTACCTCGTATATTTCCTATTATCAGCAGTAAATTGTTTCTCTCCTGGGAGGCATAACACACTTGTACCTACCTGAGCCAATGTTGTACCTTTCCATTATTAGAAATGTCTATTCCATGCCATGAACGTTGTTGCTTCCATTACCTGTGCATTAGTTGAACTTTGTTGTTTCCTTCACCATTCCCTGTAACTGGTTGACTTAAGAAAAGAATTGAAGAAATAGGTTTTCAGGCCCATGGGTTTGAAGAGGTAGGTTGTCAGGCCCGTGGATTGAAGAGGTGGGTTGTCAGGCCCATGAGAAACTCTCTTGAGGTGAGAGAATTGTTGGTAAAGTGATTTCCTAAGGGAGCCCAAGTACAACTACAGTGTTATGAGACTTCCTGTCCAGCCTTGATCTAGATTTTATGAGCAGAATGAAATGAATACAGATTATTACCAGATGCTTAACATAGAATAACAAAGGTACAGTAAAACTGGTTTTCTATTCAATAAGGAAATAAGATGAAACTGTAAAATGCAGCGGAAAACAAGATTCTTGGAATGGTGGCAGCTTATCTTTGAGAAGAGATGTGACGACTGCGCTCATTCACAAGAATATGATTACCATGAGGCTATCATGACATTTTTACAATAAACAGGAGTTTCAAAAACCCTAAACATCCAAAAACCTAACCCTGGGAGATGAAGCGCCAAAAGTCACGTGGGCCCCGTTTGGGTAAGTTAGTACATCAACTTCCTGGGGTCGTAACTTTTGCATACGATCTTCGTTTTAGGCGTATGATTTCCCATTGGAAATATCTATCAGAGGACTACAACAGTTTAACAAAATTTCATCATGAAATTTTGTGATCGCAACATACCCCAAAAAACGTCGTTTAGGGCCTCAAAACGGCTCCAGAAGTTCAGGACCCGAAAAACTGCTAAAAATAGTAAATTATAAAAATTGCTAGAAAGATATTTTGAGCTAGATGGAAAAGGTGGGTGGCCACTGATATCCACCTGGATCAATCCTCCACCCTTATGAAGCAATGGTCTCCATTGCGTTGAGTTCCCCCATCAGATGAGGAAATTTCGGCAGAATTTGGCCCCGGGTGAGCCACTTGCCTTAGTGTAGGAGCTGACTTGCTTTGACGAATCGATAAAGATGGATCCTTTGTTGTCGAGTGACCTTGATCTATGTGTCCACAATATGATCACTGGATTCCTTTTGTATGCAGTCGGGGTTGAGATCTGTTGGTGTCGGTTGTTCTGCTACGTCTAAGGTGTCCAATAATGGTGGGAAATAAGGCCGAAGGAGGTCCACGTTGAACATTAGGTGCAGGCCAAGGAAAGGAGGAATGTTGAGTGCAAAAGAATTATCCCCCGCTGCCTTGGTGATGGTGTACATCCCATAACAGAGTGGGAGAAGCTTCTGATGGGGTCCTCTAAGGCGTTCTTTCTGCAAGTGCAACTAATCTTTGTCGCCCACCTGAAACTTATGTGGAACCCGATGTTGATCATGGCGCTGCTTGTACTTGTCATTGGAATTCTGTAGGATATCCTGAACATGTTGGTAGATGTGCTGGATCCTCTCAATGAACTGGGTGGCTTTGTCAGCCTCAGTTGGAGCAGGAGAGGAGTCGGTCGAGGTGACTGCAAGGGGAAGTGCAACATCTATGGGACCCAATGGTTGGAATCCCAACCCCACCTGAAAGGGGTTGTGTTTGGTTGAGATATGTAGGGCTTGGTTGTAGCTATGCTAGACATAGGGAAGACTCTCATCCCATGTGAGAGGGTTCTTGGAATTATACATGCGCAGGATATGCACGATCATTCGATTTACAACCTCGGTTTGGCCATCTGTCTGGGGTTGGAAGGCCGTGGATTTGGTGAGCTTGGTGTCTAGCAGTGACCAGAGGCTCGACCAGAATGTGATGAGAAATCGACTGTCCTGATCTGAGACAATGGTTTGTGGGATTCCAAAATGTACCCAGACTCGTTCAAAGAAGAGCTTGGTAGTGGCTTCTTCTATGATGCTCTTCTTACAAGCAACCATAATTTCCATCTTAGAAAAGAGATCGACAACCACAAAAACACAGTCATTTCCCCGCTT
>SNQJ01S0183801.1:12506-25923 GCA_010110895.2 Picea sitchensis | reverse complement strand
CAATCTTTGACATGGGGAACGACTTTGAGGAGCGCAAAAGTAATATTTTATCTATTCAAAAAGTTATGGATAGAGAAATACCCTTGTAATAGATTCAACCACTTGTCTACAACATCTACGTCTATCTGACCTTCAAATATAGGAATATCGAAGTTTATTTGTACCTTGAAGGGGGCGGTGCCTCCGCTCGAAGAAGATGCGTCGCCTGTTAGAAGTCGCCGAAGGATTTGTGTGAAATTATCCATCATATCGTTCCTCTGTTGCGTGAGGGATTCCTCAATCAACAGTTTGAAAGGATCTCTTGTCCTGTCATCTTTCTTTTCTCCTTCCATGAGAGGTCGCTTGGGTGTGCGAGAGCTTTTGTCCTTAAGAGAAACAAGCTCGAGACCCAAATCTTTGTACTCCGACCTCGTTGGGGACATGAATTAAGATGACAAGGAGCAGACTGCTCTGATACCACTGATCCGGATTTTATGAGAAAAATGAAATGACTACAGATTATTACCAGATTCTTAACACAGAATAACAGAGATACAGTCAAACTGGTTTTCTATTCAATAAGGAAATAAGCTGAAACTGTAAAATGCAGCGGAAAACAAGCTTGCTGGAATGGTGGCGGCTTATCTCTGAGAAGAGATGTGATGGCTATGCTCATTCGCAAGAATATGATTACCATGAGGCTCTCACGACCTTTTTACAATAAACGGGAGTTTCAAAAACCCTAAACATCCAAAAACCTAACCCTAGGAGATGAAGCGGCAAAAGTCATGTGGGCCATGTTTGGGTAAGTCAGTACATCAACTTCCTAGGGTCGTAACATTTTCATACGATCTTCATTTTAGGCGTATGATAGCCCATTGGAAATATCTATCCGAGGACTACAAAAGTTGTGACCACAACATACCCCCAAAAACGTCGTTTAGGGCCTCAAAACGACTCTGAAAGTTCAGGACCTAAAAAACTTCTAAACATAGTAAATTATCAAAATTGCTAGAAAGCTATTTTGAGCCAGCTGGAAAAGGTGGGTGGCCATCGATATCCACCTGGATCAGGCATGTTGTTGAATTCATGGAAGGGAAGTGGGGCAGACGAAGGACTATTGAGCAGAGAAGGGGCACACTTCCTGGGATGGGATAGCATGTGGGGAATGAGAGACTCAAGGGTGGTAGTTTGAGTTGGCTCATGGGACAAAATCCTTCATGTTTTTTGTATGGTCTCAGCCTAGCTTAGGAATCCCTTTACCTGAGTGGAGTTTAGTCCCAACTCGGGGGTGAACCACTGCTGAGAGTTATGAGCAGCGTGGTCTAAGGCTGGGAGGATCGTGGAATGTCTGGACGCAATTGGTGATCTTCTACAAAAGATAAGTATCAATTGTGTATTAATTTACATGAGTTTACATGTTGTGTATTTATACTTGTGTTTATGTTTATGGGTTTTTCCTGTGTATGATGCATGTATATTGTTACTATTATTTCCGCATGAATATGTGTATTTGCAGAATATGTTAGTCTGCTTAAGTTTTATATTATATCCAGATGAAATTATTGTAAGTTTTTAAGTGGCATGACCTAGTCTGGGTGGCTGGGTATGTTACAATGTATTAAGTTCCGCAAGAGTTTTTGTGTGGCATAACCCAACATATTTAAGGATGGGTATGTTACAGTTAAACATTCTCAGCCATAATCAACTATAACCTTTAATGGGAGACCATAATCAACCATGGTCAAACATGGTCAACCACAATCAATGTGGTAAAACATAGTCAACCATGGTCATATATGTTCAAACATAGTCAACCATGGTCATCCATAGTCAAACATGGTCAACCACAATCAATGTGGTAAAACATAGTCAACCATGGTCATCCATAGTCAAACATGGTCATACCATAGACAAATGTGGTTAAACATAGTCTACATGGTCAAACATGGTCAACCATAGTCAATGTGATCAAGCTTGGTCAAACATAGTCAACCATGGTCATCCATGTTCAAACATAGTCGACCATGGTCACCCATGGTCAAAATAGTCAACCATGGTCATACATAATCACCCATGGTCAACATGGTCTTTCATAGTCAACCATGGTCTACCTTAATCAACCATGCACAACCATGGTCAACATGGAAATTAAAACTTTATCATAGTTACACATGGTTAACATGGTCTTCCATAGTCGACCATCCTTTATTCCGGTAAACCATACTCAACCATGCTCAATCATAGGCAATCATGGGAAACCACAGCCAACCATGATCAACATGGGCAACTTGGTCACCATTGTCAACCATAGTACCATATTTAACCATGGTCAAACTTGGTCAACCATATCCAATCATGCTCACTCATGGTTAAAAATAATCAATCATGGTCATACATAGTCAACCTTGGTCAACCATACTATGGTTGAAATGGTTTTTGACCATGGTAAACCATAGTCAACCATAGGAAACCATGGGCAACCATAGTGAACAATGGTCAACCATATTAGTCATCCATGGTCAACATGTGCAACATGGTCACCATTATCAAATGTTGTGAACCATGGTCAACCATAGTCAACTATAACCTTTCATGGGAAACCATAGTCAACCTTTGTCAAAAATAATCATACATGGTTGAACCTACTCAAATGTGGTCAACTATATTGACCCATAGTAATCGATATGTTGACCATAGTAAACCCAAGTCAACCATAAGTTAACCATATTTAACCATAGTCAACCATGATCAACCATAAACAACCATCCTCACTTAAGAGTGTCAACATAATTAACAATTGTTGGAAGTAGGATGAATTAGAAAGAGAGTCTTTGGGAAGAGAAGCATGCAAGAGGAAAGAGACAACTGGAAGGAAAAGCAACATGCGCGCATGCATGGAAGACCTAACGACACTATGGTTAGGGTTTTTTTAATACATTGTAATGGATGGTGAGCCGAAGATAAATAGAAGAGATATATACATAGAGTGGGGGCAAGCAAGAGAAAGGGAGAGGGAGGTGAGATATACGAAGACATGAAGAGAAATGTAAGGATGGTATGAGTTACTAGGGAGCTAGGAGTGGCATGAGAGAATTGATCCCAAGGGTTATATCGTAGGTTGAGGATCCTGGTGCGATCTAGTCAGCTTCACAAGGATTGAGGAGCCTGTGGGAAGAAAGAGGACTAATATTTTAACCATGCGTGACATGGATATTTCCAAAACTATAATAAAATCCTCAGAGCCAGATCTTGTGGACATATCCCAGGAGGGGGTGAACCACGGTAAAACTATGTTATGTGACTGAATGAATGTGTTTTTTCATCTGATTAGTTGATGAATGATGAATGAATGAAGTAGCTAAGTAAATATGTTGTTCCACATGCATGCATGGAATGAATGTTATAATATATGTTAAATAAACTGAATAAAGGTTAAGGTGCAGATCTCGCTCAGTCTTAGGTTGCAAACACCTGAGTATTGCAGCCACCCATAGAGCTATCTAGGGTGAGACTGCACAATACACTCTGTGTACTGTGTTTCCTTCTGGGTGACCAGAGGGGTCGATAGTCTTTAATGGATTTTGTTGGGAAGCTTCTTAGTTATGAACCAGGGTCAATCTGTAATGGTAAATAGATAAAAGGGAATGGAAAACCAACAACCATGGTGAACCATTCTCAACAATGGTCAACCATAGACAACTATAGTCAAACATAGTCAACTATAATCTTTCATAGTCAACTATACTCATTCATGATCAACTAAAGTCAACATGGTCAACCATAGTCTATCATGGTAAACTATAGTTAAACATGGACAACCATGGTCACTATAGTTACCTATGATCATTCAATACAACTCGACCTCAGGAATTATCTAGGAACCCTTCGGCTTCTGGTGCTACTAGAAAACTCTAGATACAAACTTGTGAGTTCTGTCACTTTAGTTCACAGGCTCCCAGTGGATTAGTTCCTGCACAGACTATCAAACTCATGAAAGAAATACTCAAAGCTCAAACAAAAGGGAGCTTAGAAGACATATTCTAGACTCTAACTAAAACCCGATGCCCAAATGAGAGGCCTTCATCCTTATTTATAGAAATTCTAGGAGACAAACCTGACATATAAACTGATGAAACATGCAGGAATCATCCTGATTGAACTGACTTCTCTTTTTCATAGATTCTCTAAAATGTGGGTCAAACCACGCCAAAAATCAAAGAAGTTCTATGAGTTTCAGAGATTTGTCTGGAAAGGAGAATGACAAGACAAAACATGGAGAACAAACCCCTCCACTAGTCGGATTCCATAGTACCATATTTGTATGGATATTTACAAGTGTCCCACATCTTCGAGAATAATTTATGGATAATAGTGGGTCGATTATGAATCATTTGTACAACAAATTTTGTTTTGACAACCCACTAGAAATGGCAAGAAAAAAAAAATTCAAGTATTTGTTGTTCATTCATTATCTCTAAATCTTGGACTTTTTTCAAAGGGACAACATGTGCCAAAAATCCTCTACTTGATAACTGGGTCCACTATGCTTATGTTGATCCCAAAAGTATCCCACCATTCTTTTATCCATTCTGGAGGTAATCCTTGCAAGTTGGAATAGACATTGTCGAATTTTATCATGGTGAAATAAGTCTTTATATAAATATGTTTTCTCAAAAATTCCCACCAGAATTGTTTGTACTGATGATAATCATAATCAGTGTCTGAGAATTTTAAAACTAGATTTTTGTCAGGCCATTGGGGATAAGCTCGAGGACAATTTAGGCTATAATATTGATATTCATTTCCTTTTAAAGTAATGGATTCTCATCCTATGAATTGGATATCATGAAAAGTGTCATTGGAGGCATGACAAGCATTTATGGATTTTTCTGATGGTCTTTCATAGATTGTATTGGGTATTTTTATAGCGGAAGTAGGATACCTTCGTACTTCAGAGACCATATGTATTAATCTTGATGAGGGTTGGATATTAGTATCTAATACTTGAGTACTTATAAGTTTCCATGTGGGTCTCCAACTGCTTTGGTAAGAATTCCAATCCATATTCGGTTGTTGGTTGGGAAACAATAAGAATCGGGCTGCATTGTATAGAAGGGGCATAAGTTTCCGGCCCACCCCCTTACCCTCCACCAAGAAAGGTAGTTGTGTAGGCGGAATATAGTATCCGTCATCGGAATCAGAACAAACTGAAGGAATGAGATAGCACCAGATCAGCTTCAAAGAGCAAGCAAGAACCACAGAAAGAGGTCGCGGGCTTTGAAAGGAGGGGTGCTTCTCGCCTAGTATTTCCCTGACAATTTCTTGATCTTCTTTCCATTCAGTGACAATGATCATGCAATATACTGGCTCCCTTATTATCTCTCTCTCTCTTGATCAGGCTCGCTTGTAATCATGCTCTCTTGCAAATTTTCTCGACTTAAGAAGTCAGGAATACTATTCTCAGTTCCTTTGACATGTTCAATATCAAAGTCAAAATTGGAGAACAAAGCTTGCCATCTTGCAAATTTAGCATCACTTTCATTTTTCACTTCTTTGTTTAATACTTCGTTCATTGTTGCAACATTAGTCCTTAAAATAAATTTCTTGTTGATTAGAAATATCTCAAACTTGTTGACAAAATTTAATGTTTCTTTGATCTATTTATCTAAAGCAAAATAATTTTGTTCTGCCTTCTCCCACGTTCCTGATGCAAACTGAATAATTTCTTCTTTAGACCCTTTTCCATCTTTTATGACCTATTTCAATAATTATCCCCACCCTATATTGCTTGCATCAGTCTCAAATATCTTGGGAAAATTATCATCGACTACATATAAAGTAGGAAGAGTCTTCACCTTTTTCTTGATATTTTGTACTACCTTTGTATGTTCAAATGTCCAAGGTGATGGCTCTTTCTTTAGCCTGTCATTCACAATATTTTTTTCTTTGGCACAATCTTTGTTGAAATGACTAACATAATTTAAAATTCCCATAAATATCTATAGCTGATTTTTATCTGTAATTTTATCTGGAAAATTGCCAACAAACTCAACTGCATGTTGTTGTAATGTTAGTTGACCGTTAGCAATAGTATGACCAAGGAATTTGATACTGGTCTTGAATAATTCCATTTTCCTTTTTGAAATAACCAATCCATCTCTTTTGATGAAATGCAGAAATATTCTTTAATGATTAAAATGTTGTTCGATGGAATTAGAAAAGACTAGGATGTCATCAATATATACAATCAGCTAGTCAAAATATTGTTTAAGAGCATTATCCATTACTATATTAAACTTGGTTGGGGAATTATTTAAACCGAATGGAATCACATTCCATAAAAACATGGAAAGTAATGGCTAAGACATGCTGAGGAAATAAATGAGATAAGGGAATATTTTTATCAAAATTCCCTTTTGAAGGATTACCTTGTGGATTTTGTTTACTATGGATTTAATTTTTTCTGTCTTTTCATCCACATATGAGATTTGTTTTTCTACTGAGACAAAGACTTGGCCTTGTCCTTCTTTTAATTCTTCATCTCTTCTTTCAACAATATCTTTTTCTTCTCTTAACAAGCCAACTGTAGTTCCTATGACATCCTTAATTTCTGAAAATCTTTGGTTAAGAGTATTTACAGAGGAACTAATATTATTAGTTGAAACTTGTAGTTGGTATGTGTGTCTTCTCCTAGTATAGTTATTGGTGACAAATGTATATGATTCCATGCCTCTGAGGGAAACATTTTTCCAATTTACTTGTTATGTAATATGATGCCATTCAGTTTAAAGAATTCCCCAACCAAGTTTCATAGAGTAATGGATAATGCTCTTAAACAATATTTTGACTAGTTGATTGTATATATTGATTACATCCTAGTCTTTTCTAATTCAATCGAACAACATTTTAAGCATTTAAGAATATTTCTGCAAGTCATCAAAAGGGATGGATGGTTGTTTCAAAAAGGAAAATGGAATTATTCAAGACCAATATCAAATTCCTTGGTCATATTATTGCTAACGGTCAACTAACATTACAACAACACACCGTTGTGTTTGCTGACAATTTTCCAGATAAAATTACAGATAAAACTCAACTATAGATATTTATGGGAAGTTTAAATTATTTCAGTCATTTCTTCAAAGATTGTGCCAAAGAAAAAAATATTTTGAATGACAGGATAAAGAAAGAGCCATCACCTTGGACATCTGAACATACAAAGGCAGTACAAAATATCAAGAAAAAGGTGAAGACTCTTCCTATTTTATATGTAGTCGATGATAAATTTCCTAAGATAGTTGAGACTGATGCAAGATATCTAGGGTGGGGAGAATTATTGAAACAGGTCAGAAAAGATGGAAAAAGGTCTAAAGAAGAAATTATCCAGTTTTCATCAGGAACGTGGGAGAAGGAAGAATACAATTATTATRCTTTAGATAAATAGATCAAAGCAACATTAAATGTTGTCAACAAGTTTGAGATATTTSTAATCAACAAGATATTTCTTTTAAGCAATGATGTTGCAGCAATGAACGAAGTCTTAAACAAAGAAGTGAAAAAGGCAAGCGATGCTAAATTTTCAAGATGACAAGCTTTGTTCTCCAATTTTGACTTTGATATTGAACATGTCAAATGAATTGAGAATAGTATTCCTGACTTCTTAAGTCGAGAAAATTTGCAAGCGAGCCTGATCAAGAGAGATAGATAACAAACAAGCCAGTATAGTGCATGATCATTTTCACTGAATGGAAAGAAGAGAAAGAAATTGTCAGAGAAATACCAGATAGTATGGATTGTAATTCTTACCAAAGCAGTTGGAGACCCACATGGAAACTCAGAATTACTCAAGTATTAGATACTAATCTCCAACCCTCATCTAGATTAATACATATGGTCTCTTAAGTATGAAGGTATCCTACTTTCACTATAAAAATACCCAATACAATCTATGAAAGATCATTAGAAAAATCCATAAATGCTTGTCATGACTTGACTGACACTTTTCATGATATCCAATTCATAGGACGAGAATCCATTAATTTAAAATGAATTGAATATCAATATTATAGCCTAAATTGTCCTTGAGCTTATCCCCAATGGTCTGACAAAAATCCAGTTTTAAAATTCTCAGACACTGATTATGATTATCATCAGTACAAACAATTCTGGTGGGAATTTTTGAGAAAAAATAATTATATAAAGACTTATTTCACCATGATAAAATTCGGTAATGTCTATTCCAAATTTCAAGGATTACCTACAGAATGGCTAAAAGAATGGTGGGATACTTTTGGGATCAACAAAGCGTAGTGGACCCAGTTATCATAAGAAGATAATTTTTGGCACATGTCGTCCCTTTGAACAAAGTCCAAGATTTAGAGATAATTAATGAACAAAAAATGCTTGAAATTTTTATTTCTTTCCATTTCTAGTGGCTTGTCAAAACAAAAGTTGTTGTACAAATGATTCATAATCGACCCACAATTATCCGTAAATTATTCTCGAAGATGTGGGACACTTGTAAATATCCATACAAATATGGTACTATGGATTCCGACTAGTGGATGGGCTTTCCCTCAATGTTTTGTCTTGTCATTCTCCTTTCCAGACGAATCTCTGAAACTCAGAGAACTTCTCCGATTTTTGGCATGGTTTGGCCCGCATTTTTAGAGAATCTACGAAAAAGAGAAGTCAGTTCAATCAGGACGATTCCTATGTGTTTCATCAGTTTATATGTCAGGTTTGTCTCCTAGAATTTCTATAAATAAGGATGAAGGCCTCTCATTTGGGCATCGGGTTCAAGTTAGAGTCTAGAATATGTCTTCTAAGCTCCCTTCTCTTTGAGCTCTGAGTATTTCTGTCATGAGTTTGATAGTTTTCATAGGAACTAATCTGACGGGAGCCTATGAACTAAAGTGATAGAACTCACAAGTTCGTGTCTAGAGTTTTCCAGTAGCAACAAAAGACGAAGGGATCCCAGATAATTCCTGAGATCGAGTTATATTCTGCTCAAGCCTGATGTACTCTGAAATGTGCTATTGTCAAAAGCTTAGTCTGTAAACTATGCAAGTATGTAATTATTTGCCAGTTTGGCTTCTGCAATAGAATTTGTTTAGTTTTATACATAATGATTATTATCTTTATGAAATTCATCTAAAGTTCACTTGAAGTTCACTTAGGACCCTCTCTCTAATTGTGTGCCAACATTAAATTAAATTAAATATTTAGTATATACACCACACTCATGTGGGATCTAGAATTTATAGGATGTTTCACTTTTTCGAATTTGACTATTGCCAAACTTAGTTTTAATTATTGTACATGGAACAATTTTAATGGAATATCCTTGTCACTGATCCTAGCAACCAAGCAGAGAGTGCCTTGAACCATCTACAACAAATCGCTACTCCACTCAACCTTTTTATTGTAATTGTGACCTCTCATGAGTATAGCATCATACTCTAAGGATTATTTAAGAGGTCCAATTTCGTTAAAAATGAAATGAAATGAAATCTTGAGGTAGGTGTTTTTACACCTTGTAGTGTTGGGAAAAAAATAATTACTCTATTAAGCAAAGAAAATGCAATGCTTAGAAAAAAAGAATGCAATGCTTAGTAAAGAATAATTACAATGTTGAGTAGAAAATAATGTAGTGTCGTAGTGGAGTAGAGCTATAATAGGTAATACTTACAAAGAAGTGGCAGAGAGTAGTGGCATGAAATAACCTGCTAGTGGTTTCCAATATGTAGAAATGGTAAACCATAAATGGTTTATTATTTTACTATGCCTATATATATTAAGTGTTCAAGTGGAGGAAATAAAAAAAAGTACCTTTTAGCTTACTGTTATGCTATCGAATTTTCTCCAGGATTATGTCACTCTGGAACACTCTTGTTGAGAGGATATAAACTCTATATTGTAATATTTTTCTTGTGAAATAATACATTGAGTGTGATTTAGAGTGTGGGGTTGTTCTCCTAGAAGGGTTTTCCCAAGGATATCATGGTGTTAATGGTTGTTTTTCATTTCATGTGTTTTAATTTGTATGTTTTTTTTGGTTTCTACTCATTCTTCTCTCAAAGATTAGTTTAGGAAGTGTCTTATGCACGTTTGCGTCTTTTCACTAAAGGTTTGAGTTACTTAAGGATTCAAAAAAACAAAAGGTCTAAGTTCTACTTATTTTAAATTTTTTGGGCACTTTTTTCCATCTTGATGCATGCACTATTGTGTGTACTAGTTCTTCGATTTTTGTAGTAGAGAGATATATAGGATATACAATCAAAACCTCCTACATGTAGAGAATACAATGCTATGAAACAAAATATTGGGCCATATAGGTGAGAAGGGCCTACTGTCCTTGGAAAACAAAAAATCTTGTTCATGGATTGAATGATTGTACTCTTGAATTTGATTTCTACGAGCATTGCATATTTGAAAAACTTAACCATGTTAAATTTTATTTTATTTCTCACAAATCTTCTAGGTTGTTGGACTTAATTCATTTTGATGTATTTGGTCTAGTTGTAGTTCCTTCTATTTCTAAGTCTTTGTATTATGTTTCATTCATTGATGATTATTCTAGAGGGACATGGATATATTTTATTAGAACTAAATAAGGATTTTAGTTGGTTTAAGGAGATTAAACCACTCTTGTAAAATCATACTGGTAGGAAGATTAAGGTGTTCAGGACTGATAATGGCGTTGATTTAAATTTATTTATTTTTGATAAGTTTTGCAAGCAAAATGGCATTGAAAGAAATAAGACAACTTTGTATATCCCTCAACAGAATGAAGTTGTTCTAATGTCCCTGATGTGGAACCCTTTGTAATTGTACATATAGGTTTGTGAGTTGTTGGAACCAAGTAGAAATAGAATATACATTTAGGTTGGTGAATCGTTGGCACCTAGTTTTGGTGTTGTGTGCATCTGAGTAGTGCGCAGAGAAGTGTTATCAAAGACAGGGCGCGCACATTTTATGTGTTGCACATGCCTGGGTGAGTGCGCACAATTGGTGCAAAATTGAGTTATGTGTGTGTGTGTGTGTGTGTGTGTGTATTGAGGTTGGAGAGTCTGTGTGAGTATGAGGTTGGTGAGTTAGGACAAAGATAGGCCAGTGCACCTATCCATGTAATTATACTTAGTTATCAATATAATAATTACATCACTGTGCAAAGATAGACTCAGATGAAAATAGATGGGGAAGCAAATCCACTAGAAAGGGAAAAAAGGGGTGAGATGTAAGCCTTGGTGAATATTTTAATAATATTTATGGAAAAATGTAATGTTAGATAATTATTTTATCCTAAGTTCCCTAGGGTAGGGAACGGGTCATCAAGTGGCTTAAAGCTACTTTTGATGGAGACATGTTTCAAGTGGAAGGAATGAAATATATATTGTTGGCCTTAATGTATTTTTGGGGGATGATCCATTATTCGGTGAGGATCCATGTAGCAGGGTCTCATGAGAATAAGAGGGTCGGGTCATATGGAAAATATGATTATTACCTTATCTGCATAGAGAAGCTTGTAAGGGGTTGTGGGATTGTAAGAAGAATTCTACTATTGAGGAGTCGGGTTGATAGACCGTGAGAAGTCTCTTTGGGTGACAGATTGGTTGTTGTGGAGTGGTTGTCATAACCATGAGCCTACTCTTCAGGTGAGAGTTTTGTTGAGATTTGTTCCATAGTGCGTTGGGAATTATTCATAGGGATTGGAGACTTCCTATTCGACCTGTTGTTGGTAACCTTGGGAAGGGAAGTGGGGAAGCCGAAGGACTGTTGAACAAAGAATAGACACACTTCCTTGGGTGTGATAGGTGTATGGGGAATGAGGGACTGTGGGCTAGTTGCAACAACGGGTACCTAGGATTGGGAATTTATGTTGAGTTTCAGACCTTAGCTTGTCACTAGGAACCCTATTTTCCTTAGTGGAGTTAAGCCCCAACATGGAGGTGACCTGTTGCTAAACGATTATGAGAAACAAAGTTTATGGCTGGGAGGAATGTCTGATTTATCCCCGTAGTTCGTGACTTTCATAAAAGATAAGTGTTCTATATGTGTTTGTCTTGTCTACTGTGTGTATATTTGTCTATGCATGATAGGGATTAATTCTTGTATATAGATGCATATAAGTATTTTTTGTTATTATGTTCAATGTTTCTTGTACATGTAAGTATGGTGCTTATAGTTTGTATTGTAGTTGTTCATGAGCATGTTAATTGTTGATAGCTTCACTCGTTAAGTTAGTCTTGCGTTTTTGGGTTACCAATCTTCAAGAAGAGGATTGGGTGGTTGGATGCACAAAAAAGTAACTTGTGTGCACAGGAGATCAAATTTTCATGTGTGTGTTCAAGGAAATAGACTTCGCGAACAACAAAATCAGAATTGGCATATGACACCAAGATGGTTGTGCACATTTATGTGTTGTGGGATCAGTACTCTAGTGTGTAGTTGTTTGAGTTACTTCCATTGTTATAAGATGTGTGGTGTGACTCAAGTTTGGATTGAGCGCATTACTTCAAGTGATACTACGTGAACTTTTGTAGAGTAGTACCTGTGCAATGAAATTTTAGAATAACATTGCTTAGTAGTTTGTTGGAAATGATATAGTTTGGTTCAATGAGAGTTACAAAGGCTGAGGTTGTGTGATGTGGCCTAGCCTGGGGAAACTGGGGACGTTACATTCTGGTATCATAGTTATTGGTTCAACATTAAACATGTATGGGCCAGAGGTCAACAATAAGTTGTAGAGCTCTTGTTTCAACACTTACGCTTGCAAGAGTTGAGTTATACTTAAGACAAAATTCGGACTGACAAGTGGCCAAATTTGAAATTTCAGCATGGCTATGGTGTGCATTAAGTAAGAAAAGATGTGTGCGCTAATTTTATGATATTATGGAGTGCAACACTGGAACTACGCAATAAAAAAGGTGCATAGGTGTGCGCAGTAAATATTTGGGATTGCACAGAACAAAGTTGTGGTGCATTTGCTTTACTGATATGCGGTGTACAAGTTAAAAAAATTGACATCTTGCATTGGTGTGTGTTGAATATCCGTGTGCTCATGAGCTTCAAAAGGAATGTTTCTGACAAGATGGTGCATATTTTCCATGGATTTTTTTCGTGAATTATTCTAACAAATCTTGTTGTATGCATATTTTGAAGAATTATCAGTGATTAGAGTAGGACATAATCAATGCAAAAGGTTAAAAAACATGGAAGATGCATAGAGGACTTATAGTCCTAATGATGAATTTGGGCATCTATATGTTGATTTGGGTACTGATGGTACAGAATCCAAGGAGTGCATGAACTTGGTAGAAACCATAAAAGGATTGCAAAAATATGTCCAAATTTATAAGGCTGATAATGAAAGGATTATGAGATCCAAGGTGCAAAAAGATTACTTCAATGTCAAATTGATGCAGAGCCTAGA
>SNQJ01S0183801.1:0-12496 GCA_010110895.2 Picea sitchensis | reverse complement strand
TCCGGACCTGCTCCAACTGGAATGCAGATCTTCTATATTCCTTCTTCAAAGTGAGCTCTCAAAGCTTTCTTACATTCAAGGACTATGGCTCTTCATTAGCTCAGCCCTATGTCTTTCAATAGCTAAGCACTCTCTCCTTTCCTCTCCTTCCCAACATGGCTCACATAAGGAATATATATAGTTTTTCCTTACTCACTCTCCAACTAAGAGCATTAATTACAAGATCCACAATTGTAGGATCTGATTACAAAGAAGGAAAAACAAGATATGGAAAAGTCTCAAAACTACCCAACCATGCCCTTGATTCTCTCAACCTACAATTGAGATAAAAATGGCAAATTGGTGTGAGGTGGTTTCTCACATGAAAACCAATTTCCATAATTAATAAATGAATAATATGTGAGACACATTTTCTCTCACAAATATTAATCATTTAATTACAAGTGAATAATAGTAATGCATGAGTTATTAAAGCTCATAAAAAGCATGAGCACTTCATAAAAGCATTAATCAAACTAATATGAAAAATGCATGAAGTATTTTTCCCACAAATGCATAATTAAATGCATGAGAAATCTAACCTAAGAAAGCATCATTTAAACACTTTTGTCGCCATCTTAAAATCAACATGGCGCTCTTTTACGTGCGAAGATCCATTCGGATCAATGATGATTGACGATTATAAAAGAACATTTTTAGAGTTGTTGAAATGTGTGCCTTTCATCAAGAAAGAACAATTGAATATTCAAAGGTATATGAGTGGGATACCCTCATTTATCAGTGACAAGATACAATATGATGATCCCAAGACATTGGAGGAAACCGTAAGGGGTGCTAAGTGTTTCTATGAGCAACAAAGGGTAATACCAAATTTCCAAAAGGCTTGGGAAGATAAGATGAAAAGAAAGGGGGAACAAAGGAGGAAAGGGGCCAAGGCATCATTTTTTAGAAACACTGCGCAAGGAAAGTCAACTCTCCAGGAGCCCAGAATGTCAGAGACAGTGGGACAAAATTCATGGAAGGAACCTATGTAGTGTAGGGGTTGTGGCATAAATCATATGCACATATATTTCCCTCAAAGAGGTGACAAAGAGAGGACTGTGCATAGTGTACAACAAGCTGTGAAAGTTGAGGACATGGGTAGAAATGTGCCAAGGATTTATGTAGCGCTAGACAAAAATCACGTTGAGTTTCAGGTGCACATGATCGAGGTGGAAGGTAATATTAATGACCAACCCATCACTATTTTAATTGACTCAGGATCTAGTCATAGTTATCTAGATCTTAAGATGATGGAAAGATTCAAATTGCCGAGAAGTAATCTTGGAAAATCTTGGTTGGTGCAGTTAGCTATAGGATCCAACAGGAAAATTAATGAGATGGTCAAGGCATGTCTAATGGAGATGAATGGGCTATGCACAAAGGCTGATTTGAATATCATATATTTGGGTTTGTATGATTGTCTCATTGGTATGGATTGGTTGGATGAGCAACATGTTTCTCTGTACTGTTATAATAAGGCATTTAATTTCCTAAATGAGCAAGGGAATTTTAGAACAATTCAAGGCATTCCAAGAGCTATGACTATCAGAGAAAATTCAACTTTGCAACTGAAGAAAAGGTACAAGAAGGGATGTCAATTATTTATAGCAAACATGGAAGAGGCACTTAAGGATAGAGTGCCAAGTGTTGAAGATTGCACAGTGCTGAAAGAGTTCGAGGATGTCTTTAAAGAGATACCAGAATTGCCACTAAAAAGAGATATCAAATTCTCTATAAATCTTATGTCGGGAGCAACAATCTAATTACTGAGAGGGGGGCCGGGGTGATGAATCATTAATAGATAAATCTAATCCTTTTTACCATAAAATACAAGTGTTATATCAGTGTAGCATTATCATCCAATAGTTGGAGAGTAAATAAACAATGAAGGAGAAAACCATAGAATGATTTTTCTTATATGTATTTAAGAATTACATTCATTGGAAGCACCAACTTCCTTTGTTTTCCAACTTCCTTTGGATGAGAAAGTGACAAGTTGTGGTTGCTTTGTTCATTGTAAAGACAGAGTATATGGAATCTATGCATGCCTATAAAGATTCTATTTGGCTTATAAAATAGTGTTAATAAGTAGGGCTAAGTCAGAAATCAATTACAATTCAATGTGATAGTAACAATGTTATTTGCCTAGCTAAAAACTCAACCTTTCAACTGAAGACACAGAATATAGATATCCACTTACATTTACAAAATCTTTCATTTATTTAATTAATCAAGTCCCTATATAAGGAAGTATTTTAAGTCCAAATATAAGGAAGTATTTTCTGCGAGGAGCTGAAATTCGTTCCTTCATAATGATATTAATCATTGATTATTTCATTTAGGTATATTTACATAATCATTCATTCATTTACTTAAGTCCTGATATATGATACAAGGAAGTACTTGTACTTGCTGCGAGGAGATGAAATTCGTTCCTTCATAATGATATTAAGGTCAGGTCGATTCCCTTTTGCGGAAACTGAAACTTTTGGTCAATTTTTTCCACAACCTTCCCATGTCTTCCGCAATGTGCATGGCATCGATGGAAGCGCCCAACAATCCTCTCTTTGTGAAGCCAACTGCAAAGAGTCCGTTTTCGCCTTTCCATCCATTGGGAAAAGGAGTGTTCGGTATCCCGTCTTCAGAGAAAAAACTACAATCCTGCAATACAGTTTCACTGGTTAGAGGAAACCGCCAGAATGTTCTATTGAAAGATATATCGAAGGTTTAATGGATTTCTCCTGAGAAAAATAATTTAGCCATCTACCTTTAGCCATGACGGCACGTTACTTCTGTACCCAGTTGCCAAAATAACCGAATCAAACTCCATTTCCTCGCCATTCACGAATTTGGCACCGTGCTGGGTAAGGCAGTCTAGTCCTGGCAAAATCTGTGGCACCCAGAAAAACGATCAGACTTATTGGGAACACAGCCTGTTTTCCTCAAATTCAAATACAGTGAAAAAATATGATATTAACCAAAGAAATTATATTAGTAACCTGTGTATCCTATGTAACAGGGCCTGATCGTTATTATAACAAATTTGGGATACGTATAATGCAAGTAAAGAACACCTTGATCCGTCCATTTCTGATCTTATCCATGGCTCCAACGTCCAACACAGGAGTCTTTCCGGCTTTATTCTTCAGTTCTAGCGGACCCATTAATGGCCTCTTGATACCATAACGATCCGTGCTGCCAAACATGAGCCATGCCACGCATAAGAGAAACCAGTCTACCAGCCATACTGGAAGCCACTTCATTAACCAGATTGCTACTCCGAATGTGGATATTCCAAACATTTCTCTCGGCAGGACATGTACCTATAAACAATTTCAATACGTAAGACAAGGATGACAGCTTATGTAGCTAAACATTATATTTTAGCTGTAATAATTTATATAATAATAATAATCTATTTTTAAGGTTACTGTCAAGTTAGACACTAAATTGGTGTATGAGATCTTTTTGGTTCAGCTATTTTACCGGTAAAGTCTAGGGAGGTATACATACCCTACCCACAGTAAGGTCACCGCCAAGCCAAACACTAAATTTGTGTATGAGACCTCTTCCCCCAACGATTTTACTGGTAAAGTCTAAAGAGACATAGATACCCTACCCCCTCTGGATTTGAACATATGACTTCTTAAGAAGAAATACATGGAAAAACACATATTCTTAACTATTACACCAAAAAATATACTTACTGAACTACGCGCCACTATAAATGGATTGGCATTGTGATTGGAGAGATCGAGGCTGACTTCCATGCCAGAATTTGCACAGCCGACCACCAAAACGTTCTTTCCGTGAAAATCTGCACCGCTTTTGTAATTGCTGGCATGAATGATCTGTCCATTGAAATTCTCCATTCCTTTGATATACGGAATAACGGGCTCTGCATTTTCTCCTGTGGCTACAATCAACGATCTGCACATATACTCCACCGCCTCTTCACCGCACCTATTCTGAGTACGTATTTTCCACATTCCGCATATTTGATCATAATGAGCAGATTCCACGCACTCGTTGAATCTAGGGTTAAGGTTGAAGCGATGAGCATAAGATTCCAAGTAGTGAATAAACTGATTCTTGGTAGGATATGTAGGGAACTCCTCCGGAAACGGCATTAGAGGAAGCTCACAGAAACGCTTTGGTAAATGGAGCTTCAAACGGTCATATGTCCTCTGCTGCCATAGAGATGCAATGCAATTTGCCTTTTCCAATATAACACATGGAATTCCTTGTTCTTGTAAACAGGCTGCTGTGGCCAGACCCGAGGGACCGCTCCCTACAATTATAGGACCGTTTACCCAAACGCAGCTTTGCTGCTGCTGCTTCTTCACGGTGGAACAGTCCTCATTACGAGCTAATTCCCCACTCAATTGCCCGCAAGAAGAATCCATTCAATCTGATTTCTCTGTTCGATTTTATCAGAAAGAGGGAATTAATTGAATGCAACAATTGAGAACTGATGTGAGTCTGCAATGAATACAACCGTGACAGAGTAGGAATATCTCGGATTGCTAAGAGTCTGCTCCTGGAAAGAGGAAGGCCGGGACGATTATATATAAATTTGTATGGTAAGGCCACCACACATCTGAAGTTGGATCCGGACATGATACGGTTGTCGTCCATGGGAGCGCCAAATCTGGAAGGATAACCGCCACTGGACTTGTTTCCTTGTGGACGAGAATGGCCCGAAGACAGAAGCGTTCACTGTGCTTCGCGATATGGCTGGCTAGATGGCGTATATGGAGTCCTGTGAGGCTTTGACACTCTATGTGTGTTCACGATTATCCATACGTATTGTCTGGCCGTTTGTAATGCCCAGAGAGGAGTGGCTAAGACTTGTTTACTGCCAGCAATGAAGAGGCTGCAGCTTGCAAATGGCAAATGCCAACAGTCACATTGCCCATTCAAATGGAATCTGTGTTTACCTACCTCTCTTTCGTTTTTATAAGCCCGCTCCTTTTCTTGCAAAGAACAAGTCGCCACGAGGTGGCTGAGGGATGCATATCCATCACGAGGGGCGGTGAAGGAGAATCGAGATCGATGGCAACGTGATTAAATGGAAGATTCGAGATTATCACATGACATTCAATTACGTCATTTTAATAAAAATTTAACATGAACAATCCGTTACTTAGAATGTAATTTTGATATTATACATGGATTGGAAGATTATAAAATTATTTAAAATATAATTTTCAATAAATGAAATTCTAATTTTATTAGTATGAATATTGGAAAGTAATAAAGTTTATTATAATTGTATTGAGAAGCATTCTATAGCCCATTAGGGGAGAGATATTCTCCATAGCCACCTACTATGCACCTCGGACGTGCCTCCAACCACAAACTTACTGCTGTGCCTCTTCATTTTCGCAGACTTCACAGATTTTGGTTCTGCTTTGCATATGCCTCCAACAGACCTAGTTTCCGGNAGGAGAATCGAGATCGATGGCAACGTGATTAAATGGAAGATTCGAGATTATCACATGACATTCAATTACGTCATTTTAATAAAAATTTAACATGAACAATCCGTTACTTAGAATGTAATTTTGATATTATACATGGATTGGAAAATTATAAAATTATTTAAAATATAATTTTCAATAAATGAAATTCTAATTTTATTAGTATGAATATTGGAAAGTAATAAAGTTTATTATAATTGTATTGAGAAGCATTCTATAGCCCATTAGGGAGAGATATTCTCCATAGCCACCTACTATGCACCTCGGACGTGCCTCCAACCACAAACTTACTGCTGTGCCTCTTCATTTTCGCAGACTTCACAAATTTTGGTTCTGCTTCGCATATGCCTTCAACAGACCTACGTTTCCGGACTTAGCCAAAATTTGCCGAAGAGAAGTTTACCCAACTTTGTCCAACAAATCCACCCCAAGGAAGCACAAGTCCTCCCATTTGGAGCATATTGGCTCCTTGAGGGAGCTCCCTCTCTTCATCTGCCTCAAAACCACATATATGAATTGCCATGCCCCTTCGTGGACCTGGTCGCCCAAACGAACCCATGTGCTCGTCAATTGTCTTGCCCCATTCGTCGAACTGAATTGTCCTCTTCGGTGTGTGTGCCCCTTAGGTGAGTCATGCCAACTCTTCTAAGTGTTCCCCTATTCCTTAGTCAATTCATCTGTTTGGTGGAGCACCCAAGTCTTGTCATCAACCCTTCCTCAAATCGTTTCTCGTCTGACTTGTGTTGCAAGGAAACTTGGGTGGAGTCGTTCCTTGACACATCGCGCCCCCAAGGAACCCCAACTCACCCCTATATGAAGACATGTGTCTCCTCATTCACATCGAGCGTCCTGCACACCCGATTCAAACTGTGGTGGAAGTGTGTGCACCCGAGCTAAGATCTCGAGGCCTTACATCCTCCCCCACCTCAATTTGTTGTTGTCCTCGACAACATCCACAAAATATGCAATCTCCAAGTCTCTGCCCAAAATCGTGCCTCTTCTAGAACTAAGTTTGTTGGAAACCCCAAGTTTTGTGCCAACCGAAAACCCCAAATTATGCCAAGTGGAAACCCTAAGTTTCCTTGCGAAGTGGAAACTCCAAGTTTCCACAAACCAAATTGTACTACACCCAACTCCACACGATCTTCTTCCTGAGTCAATGTGGTCACTTCACCCAACTCCAAGGATGAAAGTCACCCAACTCTATTGCACTCTCTCATTGTGATGTTGTTGACGTATTGTTGTTTGATTTCGTTGGTGTTGTTGTTTCTTTCTATGACTAACTATTTTGCATTCACTTCATATTTTCACCTAAGTGTTGAACTCCTGTGATCTTGTTGTTGTGCCCATAATTCAGCCAACTCTTCCATGTCTCACTAAAATAATATCCCCATGTCTTGGGTGATTGGGTAGCTATTCAACGATGGAATTGCCAACTCATGAGAATTTTCTTCCTCATGCCCTAACTTAGTCTTTTCTATTGCATCTATGTCACTATGTCCAACTCCAAATACTAAGGTGTTCTCCTTGCCTCCCTACATTAGCGCCATCCATCAGTCTTCATCAAGGAATCCCCATTGTCTAAGTGCAACACTTTGAACCTACTGGCATGTATGTACTCTAAATTGATTTTGCAATTTGGTTCATCCGCACACCGATATTAGACCAAGGAGAGGTCGCTCCTCACCTTGTTTCACTATGAAGTTGCTCCAAAGCGAATTCATCTGCAACAACTTGAATCCACTATCCACCTCATGTACGATAAACTAATTTTCCCAAGAGCGCATGTCCATACTGGTGTCTTGGACTGATTGGGTAGCTATTCCAACCGTCGTGCCCAACTCATGAGAATGCACTTCCTCCTGCCCGAACTTAGTCTTTTCTATTGCATCTATGTCACTATGTCCAACTCCAAAGACTAAGGAAAGTGTTCATCCTTGCCTCCTCGCTGCTGCCATCATCTGATCTTCATCAAGGAGATCCCCCACATTATCTAAGTGCAACACTTCGAACCTACTGGCATGTATGTACTCTAAATTGATTTTGCAATTTGGTTCATCCGCACACCGATATTAGACCAAGGAGAGGTCGCTCCTCACCTTGTTTCACTATGAAGTTGCTCCAAAGCGAATTCATCTGCAACAACTTGAATCCACTATCCACCTCATGGCACAGTAAACCAATTTTCCCCAAGAACTGCATGTCCATACTGGCCTTTTCCTAACTACTTCATCACCCAACCATGTTGTTGCATCTATCTCTTTATGCCTTGGAATAGTTAGGATTCATTCTTAACCATGCTTCCTAAAGAAAGAGAAACATGCATGCCTTATCTCTTCATGTTGCAATCCGCTTGTATGCACAACCCTCCAAACGAAGGCGAGTCCTCAACTCGCCTCTTTTCATCAAGTCGCCTCAATGTAACTCAACATCTGTGATGAGTGTGGAAAACATGCCTACACTCCTGAAACGTCCCAACAAACTATCCAAAGCGTTCCAAGTAGAATGAGCCACCTCAAAGAACTTCCATGTATTCTTCACATTTGCAACAACTCCAACCAATGACCCCCACCAAATCTCTGAGTCATCACACAATCATCCGCAAGTCACCAAGATGTGATCTGCATCATCCAATGTCCCATACCAAAGGCAAGAGAACACCACCCAAGTCACTCAATATGTGTTCTTCCCATTCAAGTTGACTACCAACAATTCCTGGTCAACTTCCTTGCTAACTACATCTGTCACCTAGAATGAAATTGCCTTTCCCTCTTGCAAGCATCCAAACTTTGGCACTGTCGTCAGGATTTTCAAGTCATTGCATGACCCAACAAATTTGACTAAGTCACCAAACACCATGGAGCCTCATCCATCCTCTCAACTCGACAAGAACAAACTTCACTACAACGACCTGTCCAATGCACGTCATTAAGAGTTATGAAGCTTCCTTAAGCCACCTCCACGATTGCATCAAAATCTGCCTATGTCCCCCATGTGACTTGTCCAAGAAAGTCATCCTAAGCTCTATGCAGATTCGCTCAACCAAGGCGTCCCAAACTGCTACAATACTTCTTCAAACTTGCAGCATTTGAGTCACCCTCAAGTATGTCGGTTTCCACTGCAGAAACATAATGCACTTGAACCACCAAGTCATCCATCTTCCCTTCAAAGAAATTGCTGCAACATTTGGAAAATGTAAGAACTCAAGCTAACCATACCTTTCCAATGGCATCCTTCACTTCAATAATGGTTCAAATCTACCATCTTGGACCTCCGCTTGCCCAAGCAATCGACTCTCTGGTTGAACCCACCTGAACCATTGTGTGAAAATCTACAAATATGAAATACCTTCACTGCGATACAAGGCTAAGTCCATCCGTCCACTTATGAAAATATGTCTAAGTCTGAAACTTCGCATGCAACTGGTTGAACTCATCTCCAATGTCTTTCCATATCCGCACCTTGACTGCTTCCACTTGAAGGCACCATGCATCCACCGTCTGATTGTCAAGCCATATTGTTGCGAATTGACTATTGTAACTTTGTGAAGAGCTATCTCGTCCAAAGGCTGCAATCCCAACTACCTAGCTCAACTCAATTATTGTTCTCGATGATGCATGACATGAAGACATCATGATGGAAACATGAAAAACTAACTACCTACTATGGAGATACTCTAGGTCACACCAAGTCGTCCAATGCACCCAAGTTATTCACCTTTCTGGAACCCATAACTACTCCTCTTCGCAATTAGTTCTGCGATCACCCTCTACATTTTGATTTTGTGTTCACTTTTTTGGTTAGATCTACGACAAGTCATACCATGAATCCTGTGGTCATTTTCCTTGCCCAAGTGATCATTTCACCCAACAAACTATGCACCTAGTCTCTTCAAGGTGTGCAAAATATTTTTTGCCACTGACTTTCTTCACGAATCAAACCAACTGAGTTTGCCTCTACGATCAAGTCTACGACAAGTTCTGTGATGAGTTCTGCAATCACCCACCCTGTCCAAGTGCTTTGTTTCATCACAAACTTCTTCTCTCGATCTACACAAGGTGTGCGCCCAGCTCAACCTTCCCATCACACCATCAACCAATCCTCTTCCATAAGCATGATGCAAAGTCTATGATGAACAAGTTCGTTTTATCGAACCATTCACCAAGTTTGCAAACTTTCTCACTGAATTTCCTTGGCAACAAACTTCCTTAAAAGTTTTCTCTGATACCATCTATCATCAAGATAGTGGTGAAGAGCTAACCAAACCTTCTCCAAAATATGCAACAAAACAACTCTGATACCATCTGTCATGTCCTCATAGCGTTCCTTATGATCGTGCACCTGTTGAGGGCATGCGACACCATGGAATTTCTCACTTGGTTGATTGGAAATGCCAAGGATACTTCATTTGGACTATGCCTCTTCACCTAGAGCATACCCATACTCCACTCTAGGCTACTGGTGAGTCACACTCCCATTCTAGTGCAACTCTTGTATACTTAGATATTCATTAACTGCTTTAACACTTAGTCATTTTTAACACAGATCCATGAGAAACCAAGAGAATTGTGGAACAAATGAAAGACAAACAAAAATATAGTGCAGGTGGCATAAACCATGCCTAAAAATCGACTAAGTCTTGTTATATGAGAAACATTTACAACATGAGCACTACCGACTTAGTTTACAATAGGGTGGAGTCAAACGAATCACCTCACCTAACCAATACACTCATACATAGATCATCACCAAGACTCTCCATCACAACCATCTCCACAACCACCTACGACGCACCTCATTCATGCCTCCAACCAAAGAGTTATTGTCTCTTCATTTCTATAGAATCTGCCTCTTCGTTTCCGCAGACTTCACAGATTTGGTTCTTCCTCACACATTCCTCCAACAGACCTGCATTTCCATACTTAGCCAAAATTTTCCCAAGAGAAGTTTGCCCAACTCTATCCAATGAATCCACCTCAAGGTAGCACAAGTTCTCCCATGTGGAGTGACTTGGCTCCTTGAGGGAGCTCTCTCTCTTCATCTTCCTTAGAACTGCAGAGCTCTTCTTTCTCTCCTTGTCTTGCAAACAATTTCCTTCATTGGTTGTACGCCCTTGCTCTCTTACAGCCTGTCCAAAGGTCACCATCACAAACCATCGCATCCTTTGGGGGTGTCATGCCCTTTTATGAAACCATGTCCAAATGAGTCATCACTCCCCTTCACAGACCCGATTTCCCAAATGAATCCATGCGCTCGTCAACCATTTTGCCCCTTGGGATAGACACACCCAACCTTGGTGTGCCCCTCATGTCATTGCACCCCATCCATTGAAACAACTTGTCCTCTTGGGTGCACATGCCCCTTAGGTGAGTCAGGATGACTCTCCTAAGTGCACCCCCCATGCCTTAGCCGATTGATCCATTTGTTGGAGTGCCAAAGTCTTTCCCTCAACCCTTCGTCAAATCGTTTTTCCTTTGAATCATGTCGCAAGGAAACTTGGGTGGAGTACCCCCTTCACACATTGTGTTCCCAAGGAACCCCAACTCTCCCCGATATGAAGAATTTTATATCCTCATTCGCATCGAGCCTCCTGCACACCCCATTCGTACTATGGTGGAAGTATGCACATTTGATCCTAGCTTTTGAGGCCTTACACTCATCATAATTTTATAACTTAAGAAATGAAAAAACAAACCAAGATATGTAGGAGATATGTACATATAAAACTTGGGATATTATATTCTAGGTAAAAGATGAGAATATTAACACAAATTTTTCAAAAATAGAATCTGCAGTGTACATTTTAAAATTTTAAAATCCTTTCTCAATTAAAATGTGGATTTATGTTTTAACTTTTTTGCAGAAAGCAATTGCAACATAGTATATACCAACTTACATAAAAGAAGGTCCATTTTATTATTTAAGAAAAAAACCCAAATAAGCTACAATAGATCTTTTAGGGAAGTTAATAGATTGAGAAGTTAAATCCTCAAACGTTTATAAAACCTTGGGTGAATATTGATTTATAACCATTTCAAAAAGTTCAAAAGGTAATGGAGATACACCCCCATTTCGACTTTAGGAGGCTATTTCAATCAAGGTGTTGAAAAAAAAAACATGCTTAAACCAATTTGATAGCATTCAATCAAGGTATTGAAACAAAAATCGGGTTTAAACCTATTTGAAAACAAACGTTTTGTGGTAATATGCCAAAATATTGATTTCATAATAAGAATAATATACCCCTTCGTCATATACATATACAAAACAGAATGAAATCGATCCCTCCAGGAACTTGAGAAAGTCCACAGGACATGATTTCCTACCATGATACTCATAAATACTACTATTCTTCTCTCATATAATCTAATAACCCATGGGGAATTTGCAATCACCATACTTTGCACACGAATTATAAAATTAATCCTAAAAAAAATTCAATAATTATAGGGTATTTGTAAACCAAATTAAACTAATTCTGAAAGAACATGTGATAATAGACTTACTTGGAGACATGGTAATGACATAAGAAGCACCCTCAAAAATACCAGGTTTTAGTTTTGTCGATGTTCTTTTGATAATAACTATTGAAATCATATGAATAATGGGATTCCAATGTGTTAGGATTGTAGCAAGGCACGTCAGGATGACTATGTTGGAAATCTGCATCCCCTTGTCCGCATGCATAGTCTAAAGATGTCTGGAGCTTATTGGAATTGATCTTAGAATTAACAATGCACCTTGTCTTATATCCTCCAACTGGGGTTGTCCCATTGCTACGGTGATGCACGTAAAACCAAATTTGAGTAACATGAGTGACATTTGTAAAAGTAATTTTAGTGGCATTTGAAGAACTAGCCTCCGCATGGCAGGTCCTCAAACAAAACCACACATGGGAATAATTATTTATGCTTACCTAGTAAAGAAGTGGAAGGAGACGGGCCTCCATGCACCCTATGAACACCAAGTAA
>SNQJ01S0183800.1:16990-30234 GCA_010110895.2 Picea sitchensis | reverse complement strand
TTGAACACCCCCTTTTTGCCCAACCATGGGGTCATGGTGGCCTTATCCTAAGGTCTTGGGTTCAATTCCCATAGCCCCAAATTACATTTTTTTAACCTTTTCTAACCATTTTTCACCATCTTTGACGAAACTTCAACTGTTGATATCTTTGTCATCTGGAGGTCGTTTTTCCCGAAACGAACGTCACCGAAAAGTTGTTGACGAGCTCTTCCACTTTGTAAGCTTTACTTTGCATTTTGAATACTTTAACTCTATCGAATTTTGAGATGATCCACCTGGATCAGGTGGAGTCCGTTACTGCAACTGCTCACATGGGTGTTTTGGGCCCATTTCCTTCTCGAGTTCCTCATGGACAACATTAGCACTCTTCATAGTCTTTACAGTCCTACTTTATATTTACTTTTTTCTGTCTTAAGGGGTCTTAGTAGTTATTTCGATCTTCATTTTTCAAGAATTATTATTCTATTTCCATCCTTGTTTCCCCTCTCGGGCACGAAAGTTTTTTTCTTATTTGGATTACAGGGGACGGACATGTTGTCTCTAGACATTGATTGAGTTCAGACCCTAATGTACATCATGTTTATATTAATCTAGCTTATCATGATGTAGATTAATAGATCGACAATGTGCATATAATGGAGTACATTATTAAGTGGACGATAAGGTTTCATGGTCAAAGGTTTCATCAATCAAGTGGAACTTTAAATCCTAGAAAAAATTGAATTAGATGTGGGGAATGATTTTAGGGTGTGTGCACAAAGTTTACAGACGCAAAAATGGTAAGGGGGTCAGTAGGAACAAGCACTTGCAAGAGCGTGTGCACGTACCTAGAAACCTGGACGTATCCCTGATGTTAGAGGTTCAAAAATTCTCTAAAGTCCACTCAGTGTGCCACATAGGCATGTTGGTAGGAATGTGTGTGTGTTCTTAAGGACGTGTGTGTATGTTCCTAGCAAGGTGCATGCGTTCATGTTGTGCTCGCTTTTTAAGGGACTACATATGTGTTTTGTGACCATTTGCACACCATGCCTCGTGATTTTCTTTGTTTGAGTAAGTAAAGAGTAGGAGTAGATAAGGAGTAAAGCCCACAATCTTTCCACTGTGTCCAACTCTACCCCGGTATGCTTGATTTTTTGTCATTTCTTTTGTTATCTTTTTCTCCTCTCTTGGATTTATAAGAATACAAAACAATTTGTCATGGGTTATGGATGTAAATTCCAATGGCATTGAAAACTTAGTAGCAAGGTTCAGTACAAATGTGTGACTCAATCACAATTTTGAAGAGAACACAATAAAAACTAATTAATACACATATTTAATACTTGGATGTAAATCTCTCAACAATTCACTAATCTTTTTTAGGTTTTTCTCAAGTTCATTATAAAGATAACACATAGTTTTTATTTGTTTTACACAAAATTATGTTGACGATTTTGTTGGGATAAAAAGAAATTGTTCTCTGTAATACCTTTGTCATAATTCCACTTATTAAATTGTCTTATACAATTGCAGCAAATATTATTAAAATGGAACCCAGAGACAATGAAAACCGCGCACAAGCAAACAAAGGCGAGGAAAACCACATCCCACTAGAACCACAAAACATAAACATAGAGACTGATGAGGGCTTGGATACTTTGAGATCACTTATCAATGATTTATGGAGAACTAGAGTACCTAGCCGAGAGTCTTTTGCCACTTCATTGGACGTCATTGTGAGGTCCATTGCAAGTCCCCAAGGGCAATTAACTTATATTTCTGAATATAGAGCTAGAATGTTTGAGTTTTACAGGACTGGACTAGATAGAAACCAAGTTAGAGACTTTGGTATTTCAAAAAAAGATCTGATGTTCATTTTTGTTTACCCTCGATACGGACAACAACCACTTGTCACCAAGAAAGGAATTTATATTGATTGGTGCATCCACCCACAAATTCTTCAAAATGCATGGATAGGTGGTTCATGGTATTTGATGCACCTCCCTGCAATAAGAAAGATGTGTCTTTATATTTTTGACAAAATTAAGGGCATAATTTATTTCGAGTCACCATGTGAACTACTTTGACATTGGTGACTTCCAGAAGGAGGGTCGAGGGTCCGCAGAGGACTGAGAGCATGCTAGGCGTGATCCCATGTTATGTCCTCGTCCCCCCAAGCGATGACCTAACCCCCTTGCCCAACATCCTCCTCTTGCAAAGGGATTGCAGTAGATACATGTATCTCTATCTTACTTTACTAAGAGCCTAGTGGAACATGGTAGCTTTGTTGCACCATCTCGATAGGAAGTGCATGCCAGTGACATTGATAGAGAGGTTGGACCTTCAATCCCTAGAGAAAAGAGTAGTGAGGAGAGGGCACATGGACATAGTAGCCATCCATGTGAACCTCACAAATGCTCAAGTTGTAGGAAGACTTGCTATGGGCTTATAGAGCCCAGTGGACAACATAGATTCATGGAGGGGGCTACCTATGAATGAGTTAATTCTTTTATGCAAGAGGCCTGATTTCGAACCTTGGTTGTAACATAACTCAAAAATCGAAGTTCTTTCGAACCTTGGAACTTTCCTCGCATACGAAAACCATGGTATCCCTGGGAATGTTTCCCAAGTATGAGGATTTTTGTTAGTTAAAGGATAGAATGGAGACTCTGGAGCCACAAAACACATATCTTTTGAACGTGGTTATCTGGTTAGCTCATTGTCATGGCGGCTCACGCCATCCTCTGTTGCACGTTAGCTATGGGAAGAATCCTTTGTTGCAGCTGCTCACAGGGGTATCTCGGACCCATCTCCTTCTCAAGTTCCTCATGACCAACATTAGAAGGATTCATAGTCTTTATAGTCATATTTTATATCTATTTTTTTTGTGTTATAGGGTTTCTTAGTACTTCTTCCAAACTTCAGATTTCAATAATTATTATGTTATTTCCATCATGGTTTCCCCTCTGGGGCACGAACTTTTTTTTTCTTATTTTGATTACATGAGACTCTCATGGTCTCTCAACTGAATGAGTTCAAACCTTCATGTATATCTTGTTTATATTAATCTAGTTTTTATTTACAAAAAAAATGGAAATTCTCTTTTCAATTTAATAAAATTTGTATTATAAATTATAATGATGTAGATTCATAGATTGACAATGTGGATATAATGGAGTAACCTATTAAGTGGACAATCTCAACTTTTTTGTATTTTTTGTATTTTGAAAGTTCCTAGCCTATCTATTGGTTTTTCCAAAATTTGGATGACATAAGTTGTATTAAAATGGCCCAAAACTCCTAAGGATAAGGTTCCATGGTCCGGTTCAATGAATCAAATGGAACTTTAAATCATTGAAAAAATTGTATTAGATGGAGGAATAATTTTAATGCAAAATAAGTGGAGTTTGTCCACTACTTAACTTACTCCTAGATATAATTGTTCATTTCATGTTTAATTTATTGAAATTTGGTTGTTGATTTCATAAAATTTGAATACCCTTCATTATTTTATTTAGTCAAATTTGATTGTTACGCCATCAATTATCAATGTATAGTAACAATTTAAAAATTAATAATATAGTTTGGATAATTATGTAAATTAATAATATACTTTGAATTAGTAGAAAAAATGGGTAACCTGAATCTTGAGAACAAGCCTGCACATTGAAAATATAAACACAAATGTTGATAATACAAATAGAAATAGAATTCTGGAAAGAACGTTGTCACAACTGCAACAAATGTGACCTTTCTACGACCACGTAGGAATGCTGCAACAACTGCCACCTTTATCTGGCAACGTTTATCCACTGGAACACCTGCCATATTTATCTGGCCATGTAGGATTGCAGTAACAACTGCCACCTTTATCCAGCAACGTTTATCCACTGGACAACTGTCACCTTTATCCGGAAACATTTATCCGCTGCAACTTCCATCTTTATTCGGCCACGTTGAACAACTGACACCTTTATTCGGCCACATTTATCAGCTGCCACAATTCCCACCTTGATCCGGTCTGCCAACCCGCTCTATGGTCGTTGTGGGTATGATGAATCGAGATGGAAGAAAGAGTCTTCACCCTCAGCAACCATCGTCGCCAACAGCTTCTTCAACAAGTTCATTCAATGGTGCCTTATAATCCTCCTACACAATGAAAATATCAACGCTCACCCGTAGTTTACGTAAAAAAAATTGAGTTGTCCAGCTGTAATTTTGTTTCATCTTAATCCCTCTCAATGTGTTTTTCTTACGTGTCACACTTTTTTGGATGTGATACTTAAGAAAAAATTTGTGTTGCTCTCTCAATTATCGTTGTTCTAGTTTGAAATTGAAGAAGTTGTAATTTTATGACGTTTGTTGTTATTCTAAAAGTTCGTTCGGTGGTTGACTTATCAGTCCATGATCTTGTGTAGAATAAATTGTTTCAAAACGGACTCATTATCAAATCGGAATGAACATTATACAAGTTACGCTTTAAATCCAAACTATACAACCTATGCTTCTCATAAGCTACGCTTTAATTCAATCTAAACAACCTCATATTTTCGAAAACAACAATTTTATTTCGACTTAATCCTTGTTTGTATATTTTTTTTCTTTTTAAGTAACTTGTCTAGATAAATTTGCTCTCTGTACAGTTTGCCAGAGGTGATAATTAACAAAATAAATTATTTATGTTGCTTTGTTACACATTTTTGTATGTGATCCATAACGAATTCTTTATGATGTTGTCTAAATTGTCGTCGTTCTAGTCTGATATTGGAGTTGTAAGTTTATTATCTTTGCTATTATTTCAAAAATTCTTTCGGTGGGTGACTTAACACAGCCCAATCTTCTTATTGTAATTGTTCTAGTCTGAAATTGAAGTTGTAAGTTTATGATCTTTGCTATTATTTCAAAAATTCTTTAAGTGGGTGACTTAACGCGGTCCAATCTTCTTATGGACATTCTGTGTTTTGGCCCATGGCATGAAGAGCAGTAATATAAATTGTAGTACTAAGTCCGACATTTCTCCATAAAAGAGGAAGACAAAAAATTACAGAAAGTCAACCAAAGAAGGATTCCCTAGGTCTAGTCCTTAGTTGTATTTTAATCATAGTTCTTTTTCTCCACAGAAAAACCGCTGGAAATCTGTGAGAACATGGGAAGGTCGAGCGTTTGTCGAAATATTAGGGGTTCAACAACAAAAACATCATATAGACCCATTTAAAAGCATCACATGTTACTTACAAGGAATTGAACCTG
Organism: Picea sitchensis; assembly: GCA_010110895.2. NCBI lineage: Eukaryota > Viridiplantae > Streptophyta > Pinopsida > Pinales > Pinaceae > Picea > Picea sitchensis. The sequence goes on along the minus strand of SNQJ01S0183800.1, from coordinate 25,005 downwards.
GATGGGAAGGGTGAGGTTACAAAGAATTGAACCTGGATGGGAAGGGTGAGGGTAACATTCCTCCCACCATCCAAGTTATATCCAATGTACATATTTCAATCATACTTATCAATTTCAAATCCAAATTTATATCCAAATTCTATAAGATATCATAAAAATTCGAATTAAAAATTTTGAATTCAAAAGTATATACATATAATTTGATTTTCATATATTTTTAGTATTTCCATACTGGTCAAACTAACTCTTGATACTCATCCCTCAGAATATAGCCATCCATGGCCTTTCATTTTTGTAGTCTAGTGCTCGGAACTTTGACCAAATATATTATGGCGGTTTACCATTTTCTCTTGCTGTAATCTATGTTGTACTATGGAGATTTGGACTTAAAAAATATATTATGGCGGTTTACCATTTTCTCTTGCTGTAATCTATGTTGTACTATGGAGATTTGGACTTAAAAAAAGAGAGATTTTAACTTTAAAAAGAGTGAAGCACATGCTAGAACTTTGGATTCAAAAAATGAAATATATGCTACAGCTATATAATGACCCGAGATTTAAACTCGGATTTATACCAAACTATGCTCCCCAATAAGAAGTTTATTCTAAATACAGCACACGCAAGGGAAAGCGCGTGGTGGTAATCACCAAAATTAAAGATTCGGCGGTCCGGTTTGCTACACAAGAAGTTTCTAGCCATGCCGCCACGCGATCCCAGTTACAACAGGAGTCTCGTGTGTGTCAGGAAGTTGAAGCCGCCTGGGAAAACTTACAAGGCTTTCACATCACCGAAGTGGCTGCACATACAGAAACGTAAGGCCAACATGCGGTCATCCTTGCCAGTCACACCGAGATTGTTACTACTCTCAACGAAGCCTATTTACAGGTTTATCAACATGAGCATATTCCGCCAGAGCTCCCGGCCCCGCAGAAGATTAAAGCAGTCGTCGAGCTAGTGCAGGTTCTGGAATCTCAGAATCTAGAACTTCTCACGCAAATTCAAACATTGACGCTGGAAGCCACGGAATTGCAGAAGCATATTGCAGTAGCTGAAGCAGTCATCGAGCTGGCCAAAGTCGCGCCCAGGAATTTTTGGCCGTGATTACTCACAGCTTTAATATATGGAACCATTTACAAACTCCCCCTGAATTGACAGCCATCCATGACAGAGTCAGTGCCGTGGAAGTTTAGGTCGCCCAGCAGAACCGGAACCTAACTTCTTTGCCGCCTAGAGAGCGCGTAGATGCGATGCCGGCAATTGTAGCTAAAACAAAGGACAACACTACAGCCCGGGATGAACAACAGAGCATCTCACAGGTCATCACGTCTGCGGCCAATAAGGCCTTGAAATTGTTTACACAGCTTTCAGATGTACAGGTTGTTGACTGACCCCTTACTGAGAAAATCAACACAATGGACCTGTCATCACCTCAGGTCACGACAGCCGAGGTCGATGCAATTGTTTAGGTTACCCAGGATCTTCAGGGCTACTTTGATGAGCTCGGGCGTCAATTCAAGGAGTTCGTGCATGAACTCAAGACTAAACGAAGTTGTGCACGCCCAATCCAAGTTTTGGTAACAAGAAATGTGTGATGGACAGACTGAGTTTTGATTGCATGCAAAGCTTAAAGTCTACCAAAATGCGCGTTGGTCTGTGTTTTGACAGTTGCGCGGAAAATCGAGAAGATACTCGCCGGATTCAAAAACAGAATCATCGGGAAATCTTTCAGAATGATTATTGCCAACAGCACAATAGAGTGTGGAGCAGACAAAGGTTGAGCTGGCAAGGCAGTTAAGATTGCCATGATTCCAGAAAGGCTACATGGACTACAGACACGTGCAAGGCAGTTGGTCAGTAGAGCGAGTCGATCCAAACTGCCCGGGAAAATACTCCAAAGCAGAGAAAGCTATAAAAGAAAGCAACAACATCAGAAATAGAGTATTGATTACTGTGTTGAGCTCACTCTGAGCCTTTGTAATGTTGTAATGCTTCTGAATATAAATTTGAATTTATCACATGTCTGAAATCGAAGAGGAGGCGCCTTGCACAGTCTGTTGTATTTCTGAGGAACTATCTAAAGAAAATATGAAGCTCTGTTGCTACTTAATATAGTCTTCCTAATGTATATTGTGTTATGGAATGAAAGGAATAATAAAGTTGCAGCGGTTCCGATCTATTGTGTATCTATCATCTGGTATTTGGATATGTGTGTATTGTTTTACTTATTAGTACAATAAGTCATCGGATATGGAATGTGTGAATGCCATCCTAGATGGATCCCTGTATGTTTAATCATTTATCCATGTCATAAGACCTTATGGTCCCTTATAGTCTCTATGATCCTTTCTGCATCTTGGGTGAGACCTTTTTCAGCCTTGGCTGAGGATTGATATGCCAAGGCTTTGGGGTTTTTGTTGGTCAACTCTGGACGAACCCTGGGTCTAAACCCCTCAGAGTTAGGAAGGACGTGCACAAATGTGAAACGGCCCAACAGCTTCCTATGAGAACAGGAACTGCGCAGATATGATGTAACTTCTTTCTATACATTATTAATAAATTTTGCTAAATTGCAAAAAAAAAAGTCAATGCTTGAACATTTTAACAGCAGAGCCAAGTAATGTAAGAACCAGTTTGGGGCCAATGTGACCAAATTTAACGGTTCCCCAGTTCATTTCTATCTAGATCATCCAGTGCCTTCACAAGAAACTTGCAAGTACTTTACACAATGCTCTTACATAGCCTAAATATGGTCTGTGGATCCTTGTAGGTAGGGGATTGAGTGAATCAACTAGAACTGCACAAGAATTTACAATTGGAATCTTAGACAGTCTCAATTAAGTTCATAACCAATACACAAGTAGCAAATCTCAAATAAATACAACACCAAACTAAAGCAACTAAGAAGAAGCTCACAAGGAACTTTCTAACTAACAGTTTTCAGGCTTTGGATTTTGATCGAAAACCTTTTTCCCACCATGCTTGCATAGAGAGCCAACGATGCCTTAGGAAAATACTTAATAAGATCCAATCACAGCAGTGCATACAACCTTTCTAGCCTGCAAAAATCATGATAAGTTAGATAGCCATCCTAATAAATCTCTAAAATATGGTAATTCATGTAGCAAAGGTTTCGCCAACCTAATTATTTGTTTTCTTATATGCATGCCAGATAAGAATAATATGATGTTACAAGAACGCATGCCAGACAATGTACTCAAAGCCTAAGAAAGCATAGCAATCATAAATTTGCTTAAACAGACAACCGGTATCCACAGTAAATGCCTTAAAGAAATAATTACCTTCTGCCAAATTGTAAGTGATAAATTGGAGTCAATGTTCCTCTTGGTACTTTTCTAAAATGTTGAGGTCGAATCTGCCTCTACATTACAGAAATTGTCATGGGCAATGACGTCAGAACAAAACAAGAAATAAGTAACAACTATAATTGAAATGGACAATAATTTTATAGGAATTGATCTTGACTAAAATATGGAAATAGCATATCAAACGACGAAGTTTGGGGGCAATGTCAAACTAAAGGAGCACAAGAAAGGCTTATTCCCAATGTACCCTCTCACCACAGGTGCCTTCACATTGTTGGATTTTGCCACAGCACTAGTGCAAGATGACGAAATGGATTTCTTCAAGCTGCAGCTGGGACTTTTAAAGTACACGACCCTCACAAAAAGATTCGTGATCATTTTAAACAGCAAAGATTAACTTGGCCTACTGCGACCAGAAATGCCCGAAAGAGGAGGATTACAAACAGGCTAGGGAATACAATTCGATTTACGTCAAAAAGCAAGAGGCAGTAGACATAGAGAGGATCAAGCAAAATTTGCTTAACTAGGTTCCAGACCCCGTGGAAATGCAAGTGACAGATGGGCTTGAAACGGGACAATCATATACAGAGGTGGCAAAAATCCAAGTAACTTAGACAAATGGCTTGGACTCTGCAACATGCCAGGGCAGCAAGGGTGCCATGGAGGAAGTTATCTAACCTTATATTACAGTGACAGATGCAGAGCTAGCCCACAGTTTGGAAGAACCTGGAACCAGCAAACAAAAGCTGACCTAAAACTAGCCAGCAAGGGAACTAGCTCCACAACAACAGCGTCATCGCTTAAGGAATTACTCAAGAATTTACCTGATAACTATGATGATGAAGACCCTTTCGTTGTCCTAGAAACATTTGAGTACAACACAAAAAGAAAAGCCATCAAGAAGCAGACTCGCAAGAAAAGGAAGACTGGCAGTGATCAAGTGGTGATTGACAGTACTGAATCTATAGTCGTAGACACCCGCCATGAAACACCAGTAGCTTTAGCTATAGCCAGGATCGCTACAACACAAGCTTCGAGAAAGGCTATATTTAAGCTCACAAAGGAAAATAGACAGCTTAAAGAATGATAGCCTAGCTGAAAAAATACTACAAAACTGTAAAGGATAGCCTAGCTGAATTTGTCATATTTGCTCACATGCGGGAAGACCAAGTTCTGTCATTGATCCATGATTTCTATCGACACATTCATGTGTACAAATATCTATTTTCCAGCATGACAGTGATGAAAGAGCAGTTGGAATGGTGAGTGGCTGATATGGAAAAGAAGAAGAAGCAGCTGGATGAGATTTCCAACTGGCAAGAAATATACAAGCTCATTCCTGCCAGTGTACATCTGCTTAGCCCAAATGCAACCAGTTCGATATCCTCCAACATGAGACAGGTTGAATTTTCTCTTTGAGACACATTAGAAGCCCTGGATGCTTTGTCGTGGAACAATGATGAATGCTTCACGGAAGCCTTGGAGATGGAAAAGCCGCACAGGATATTGATGTTTCGGAATGAAAACAGGCCTTTGCCATTGAGAGATCTTATGGATCTGCTAAGACGGTATAATGAAGAGAAGAAGCAAGACTTCACAGGTAAGGAATATCACTCATTTTGAGTTGGCCAAATTTGTATAGGAGCCTGAAACAGCGACAGTATTCTTAACAGATTATGATCAAAGACTAGGCCCTGTCCATGACCACATTAGAGACAAATTTGACTTCCTAAAGTCCACAAATGATAATGTAATATTTAATAATAATTTTGATTTATAATCGGCATATGAAAGAGTGAAAGAGTATGTGGACAGTCGAGAAAGAAGGTTAAGAGTCATTTTTTGTAACTCCTCCTTGACTCCTCCCTACATATATATCTGTTTTGAACTCCTTGTAAAGGATCTTTTGGCAAAAAGGACTTGAAAGGAGGATTGTGTAATTCAAATTTCAAGCTCCCAACTGGGCACATATATGCAGTCACGCTGATTTTTATTGAAGAAATGTGAGTATTTGCTTATAAATCGTAGTCATTGAGTTCATGCTTGCTGTTATGTTTCCCTAACACGCAGTAAATTAATAAATGAACATTCTGAATTTGTTGGTTTGTGTAAACATGGAAATTCGACACTATTAGAATAGAAATGTGTCTTTTGATTTCTAAGCAGCTTTATTAATTATGATGTTTGTGTTTATTCCTCAATTACATTTCATTTAATTCTGTGAATCTGTTTACAAACACAATCCCATCAATTCTTTACTCCAAAAACACATAAAATCAAATAATTAAAAAATCAAAAAACAGTAAGCCAGCACTGCAAGCTGGAGGGATCCTTTTAAGGGTCAAGATTCTAATTTGGGCATCTTCATCTTATGCACCCTGTGTGAAAGTTGACTCGGGGCAAACACCTGTGTCAACAGCCACATACAGTTTGATATAATATGGCTCTGTATTAGCCACATGTGAAGATTACACCATTCTCAAAAAGATTTTCCCATAGATCGTATCTTTAGAACCCCTCTACTATAGATTTCCTTCTCATGTACAGGAACTGTGCTGGAAGGCACCTAGGCCATGATTGTATTCCCTAGGTCCTTTGGTTAGAAAGGATGATAATCTGAATTTAATGAGGTTATGTACTTGACTAAGAAGCTCTGATTTAATGAAAACAGAAATTGTCCTATCTCTTAGATTTATGGCAAATATTTGATGAATGAGAATTCTTTCACACAACTGATCTCTATTGATTTTAGATTCAGATTTAGAAATATTTGTCTCTGTATGATCCTATCCTTCAATTACCCTGCAGATATCCTGCTTATTCCTTCTTTCCATCGCCCAAGTGGACTAAACACTGGTCACAATAAAAGCACGTATAATTGAAGTATTTATTTGTTGATTTTAGGTGTTATATCTGTTTTTATAGAGCATTTATTGCAGATCTGCAAACCCTAGTTGTAGATCTGAAATTTTACTTGTTGACTGGAGGGTTTAGTATGCAAATTTCGAAGAATTTATTGCTGATCAGCAAGTACTATTATGCAGATCTGAAGTTGTTGTGTGCTGAATTTTAAGATCTAAGGTCAGAACTGACAGGAATACCCCCCTAAAGTTGGCAAGCACCATCTCTGAAGTGAGAGTATTGTGTTGGTGACAGAGGAACCTTCCCTAATATGTTCATTCAGTACCCTTTGAGGCCATTTTCTCAAGGACCATTTCAGGTGATAATAGATGCATAACACCAAATGAGACCAGGGACTGGCACACGTTGAGCAAAACACAAGTAAAGGTGCACACGGCCGCAGCAAAGGCAAGACATGAGAGATGAGTTTTAAATTTGATTTTTTAAATAATATTGTAATAATTGAGCTAAGCTATAAACTTAGGAGAAGTTCAAAATACAATTAAAATTCGAAAGAGAGAGAATAGTCATGACAGGGGACAGAGTCAAAATTCACGTGTGCAGACTCACATGCAAATTGTAGACAATGAGAGTTTCCAAGAGGGGTCCACGTGATCTGTTTGATGACACAAGTGTATGTTTGGCAGTGGTGTTTGACCTCCTGATTGTTCAGAGTGGCAGATGAGGACCACAAGAGACATGCAAGAGAGATGTGCAGGGCGTCAAACGTGAAAAGCACAAGAAGGGACTACACGCAATATGCATGCATTTGATCTAATGGCGTGGTCAGTGACTCAGCTTGTGCAGGTGGGCATCCGACAATTTGTAGGGCATGTGCAAATGGTAGTGTGAAATAATAGCAGCATAGGTGCGCCTTACACGCAGAGTCAGTGCACAGAACAGAACATGCACAGATAAGTAAGCCAGAAATGCACAAACACCTATAGTGTGTGCAGAGAAACACAGTAAGGCATGTGCAAAGAAACACGCCACACTCAAGCAACCTGAAACACGTGGGTACACTTTTAGTTTGTTTTTTTAACCAACACATAATTGTCCACAGTATATTATTAGACAGAAATTTGGTTTTTTGGTGAGTATTGGGTGGACAAAGTGGGAAAAAAAAAATTGCAGTAGACCAAATGGTTGCGAAGACACTGGTAATGTTGGATTGGTGTTGAGTTGGGATGGTACAAAGGCTAGTTCAATAGACAGCAGTGAGAAAGGAACTTGTGGAGATAACTAAGTCATTTGAGATGATTGGGAGCTTTCACAATTTTGTGAATGGTGCTCGGCAATATTTTTTTGAATTGGTGGAGAATGGCGAGTTTGTCAAATGTCATGTTAGAGCCTTCTCAGAAATTCAATGGCCATAAGTTTAATACATAGAAGCAACATATGATTACCATATTCCAGTACAGGTGTTTGCTAGGGGTATAACAGGCAAGGTAATGAGAGATGCTATGGATGAGGACCAGAAAGAAATCTTCAATCCAAAAATTAGAGAAGCGGTAATGTTGATTAAACTGTCTATAATAGATTATATGCTTATGCTTGCACAGTGTGGAGGAAACTTAAGGAGATGAATGAAACTTCCAACAAAGATAGAGCCTTTTACCTCAAATGTTTACTTTTCTCTATGAAAATGAAAGTGTTGAGAACAGTGTTGTCCTCTGAAGTTACTACGGCTGACCCATATTAATCATTAATGTATGTGGCTAAGACCAACTTATGATCATTTATTTTATAACTAGTTTACTCAGACCTAGTTAACTTATATGTGGGCCC
>SNQJ01S0183800.1:0-15123 GCA_010110895.2 Picea sitchensis | reverse complement strand
TGTTTCTGATCTTCAGATCTAATCTTTACTGAGTTTATTACTGTCTCTCCTTAGATCTCCTAGATCTGAATACTAGTTAAAGTGTTTTAAGTTTGTTGATCCTTAGATCTAGTTGTTTTATTCACTGAAATTAAAAGATACTACTGTTCTGCATTTTTACCCTAATTCTAACAGGAAGGAGGAATTCTAGGGTTTGTATCTCTTCCATCTTCCTTAAAACGATTTGGGAAGTACTTATCTCTTGTCTTGATTAGTTTTATACTCCTTGGAAAGGGTTTTAAGTATCCTTTCCAATATTTTGTTGATCTTGTTGGTAAAGGCTATTCTCGAGGAAACTCTTCTTATAGGGCCTTGGTTTTCATGGTTTGTCTAGACAAGACAAGGTACTACTAGCCTTGAGGCACTAGTCTCCCACTCTAATCCATAAACACTGAATAACCAATTCTTGGAGGGGCATACTTCTTGACACCAGAAGCCTTAAGTGGAACAAGACACTAAGACACTAAGCTTAACTCCCAACAACCAACCACAAAACCCTAAAAAGGGCAAAGTAGCCCCACACATTTGTGCTTAAAGGTTTTATCGAACATTTTGTGGGCTAATATAAGAGGTTTATCAATTCTGGAAATTAAATTGCAGCAAAGAAAAATTGGAATTGGTCAAACCCTAAAGCTAGTGTTTAACCCTAAAAGGTGAACTCTAACCCTACCCTAGCTATATCTTTACTTATGGATTGTTTACAAAGGATATCTAACACTTTCTAATGGTGAAATGTATCTCCTAAGTGCTTCATAGCTGTTATTTTACATTTTGGAGATTTTTGGTGAAACCGTAAGGGGATTCACCACCTCTCATTGCAAGTTTGAGCTAATAGCATAGTTATTATTCATTTATACTTGCAATCATTCATTCCTGGGATTTGTTTTGCATAGTTTATTCATTTTCCTAGCCAAAGTACCCAAGGTTTGTCATTACAAGTGTTTTTAGGCACTCTTGGGGTGTTTTCCCTCACCCAAAATCTGCATTTTCTGCATTATTTATCATATATCAGATCTCAACAATTAATTAATTAGCTCTTAACCCTCTTTATATCGTGGTAGTTATTCCCCTGGCTTTTAGTTGAATATTCTCAAGGCATTTGGCTACTCCATTGGCACTTGTCTATCTAACTATATATTGAGGTGTGTGTTTTGGAAGTGACTTGTATCGTAAGCTATCCTGAGGTACTGTACAGGTTCGTTTCCGTGGATTGGGATACCCCCCATGGCTTCAAGGAGGTAGCCTAAGGCGAAGGAGAAACGGTGCTAAGGTGACAATGGTGTGTTTCTCATAGTGCTTATTCCCATTAGCACCTCTACAAAGGCTGCTAGTTTGGATGGTAACACCCCTCATTCTGTTTAATCACAAGGGTGGTCCCACTTGCCTCATAAGTGGTAAATGGTGTCCCACTTCTTGATATGTGGTGGATACTTAACACTTTAGTGTAAAAAGAAAGCTTCTTCAAGTTTCCAAGACATACAAATTTAGAGTCTGTGGTCACATCACGTGTCAATGGTCTTGTACAGAATTGCATAAGATAGAATAGATAGTTGCTTGTCAATTCCATGTTTATATTAGAGTCAACTGCCTATAGAATAACGGTGGCATCAAAACAGGCTAGCGGCTTAACCATTTACCAATAAGCAGAGATATTGAGCATGGTAGTTCATGTTTTATAGAATGCCTGATACTTGAATTCCCTCTGCAAAGCACCCAGAGAGAAGGGCTATAGCATAAGAATGCCTTTCCAAGATAGAATCATGCACAGAGCGTTCTGTATTTCTAGCATGCAAATTCCATACTCAAAAGACTAGTAGTCAGGATGGAAATAAGGAACCATCCCATCCTTTAAATTTCACCCATAAAACATTTGATTACAAACATCTACGAACAGTGTCATGATGGAACTCACGGTTCAGAGATGAACTCTAAAAATTGGTATACCCATTTTGACCATGCCCTAGGTAATGAAAGAGATGGATGTTATATTACAAGAATGATTTATTGCATAAAGATGTAAAAACAGAATGGAACTAGCAATCAAATAGTGAATAACAAAGATAAAAGTCATACCCTTTCAAATGGGCATGACACAATGTTTAAAAAAAAGGTCCACAGCGTTTGAACCTGTGTTTGTGGAAGTAACTGGACCTTGCTGGAAAAATTATTATAAAGGCTGTTACTACTTCTGCATATAGGATCAAAGCTATTATGTACATAACCTGTGTTTCATTAGTCAAATATTTCAATAGCTCTACAAATAAGTTTAATGCTTAATTATGCAATAAATGCACTTGTTTCTTATTATCTTTGACGATTTATGGGTACACTGGATGTCCAGTTTCATACGTTGAAATATATGCAAAATTAAACTAGTTGTAAGCAAATGAACTGGCTGCAAAGGGCTTTGGTACCTCAATGTGTACTAGTAAGCCTTGTAGCAAAGATTGCAACCAGACTAGAGAAAGGCCAAAAAGTGACCTATCATTTTTAATGGATAACAGCATGCAAGATTACAGATTCAAATTACATGTCAATATGTTTTATAGACCAGTAATTGGCATGGTAATGATTGAAATGGTTTATGACTAGCATAGATCCACTTAACCCCCAATCTATTAAGCTCTGAGGGGGATTAAAAAATCCAAGCGAAAACCTCTCCATGCTTAAAAGATCCAGTGTTAAAACTTAAAATGGATCTATGTTAGCTTCAATTTTTACAGCAATTTCTTTTCTAATTTTTTTATTTGAACTTCAAATTCATTTTCATTCTATTCTATTAACATTACAAATTTATGTGATACATCTCTCCCACCTGGGCTGTAAGAGCACCTTGCTTCCTTTGGTGCAAAAATTTATTAACTGCCCAGCTGCCCACTGATACAAAACTTAAATCCACAATGATCAGACAACTGCATTGTTCATATTCTAGACTTTTTGATATGCTAAATGGCCTCAAGATCAGTGATACATGGTTACCCATTTTATGAAGTCAAAGCACTGGTCAACTCTCAAGGCAAGTGGTAGAGGTAAGTAATGAAGATATAATCATTTTTTGAATTAAGAATGGGTCTAGGATTAACATTAGATTAGTTTTATGTTTAATTAGTAAATAAGAAATAAAAATCTTTCTAAAAATTCATATTTGATAAGACTTTATTCTAATGAAGTACAATTTATTAATAAAAAAAAACCTTCGATACAAGAGTATAGATTATTTGGATGAATTTAAGGCTATAGATTAAAATAAAAATGGTAAATAAGTTTTGTAGTAAAAATCAAAATAACAATTAAAATTTTGCTTATATATAGTAAATACTAAATAGTAATCATTTAAAGCAGGCCGACTAATTGAAGAGCTTGGCTCAAACCTTAATCTATATATTCATATACTCTTGTGACTTGTCATTACAATATCTTTCTTTCAATGCATTCTATCCTGATGATGAACCCAAATGTGGTTCGAAATGTCAATATTGAAAATTTGATAAAAGATAATCCTGAAGCATTTCTCTCAAAAATATCCTACTGCGGAAATCTAAAATCTCAAATGCTAAATAGTTTAAAAGACTTGATTTGTAAGTCTGAAACAGTCATTACCTGAAATATACGCCTCCTTGTTTTTATGTCAGGTAGAGGGAATTCTATCTTACGATCTATTCTTCCAGGCCGCAGCAAAGCAGGATCTAGACTTTCAATACGGTTTGTTGCAAGGATAACCTTCACATCTCCTCTTGCATCAAACCCATCTAGTTGATTTAGCAATTCCAACATAGTTCGCTGAATTTCACGCTCACCGCCTGAATGTGCATCGTATCTGCAAATAACAACCCGAGAAAGAAGATTATATGTGGTAAAAAATGCTAAATTTGGGTAATTGAGATGCAGGTAACACAGGCAGATACCTTTTTGTTCCAATTGCATCAATTTCATCAATGAAAACAATTGAAGGAGAAAGATCATCAGCAACCCGGAACAGCTCTCTGACTAACTTAGGACCATCCCCCAAATATTTTTGAATAAGCTCGCTTCCAACAACACGCAAGAATGTTGCTGAAGTGGAATTAGCCACGGCCTGCACCAATTTAACACTCATGATATTTATGTTGAATTTTAGAGCAGATATCAATTTTTATGTTTAAAATTTGTGTAAATTTCCATTTCAAGAATCCTTGTTTTTCCTTTCAAGCTTCACATTGTGGGTTATGTAATTCAGAAATGTAATCTCTATCCATAGAAAAATCTACAGAACAATATCACACAGTTGGAGAATCTTTCCAAACTTAAATCCTTCATAAAAGTAAGAAAGGAACCCCGGATTTTAAGAGTTTTTACAATTACTCAGATTTTGGAAGTATCAAATTTAAGGTTTTTCTTCTCCCTTTCTTTGCCTAGTGGAAGTGGCAACTCCCATCAACTGCTGGCAAAGTGTTAGTTTTTGGTGTTACTATGAAAGTGTTTACACCATGTTTGGTGGTGCTTCATGAGATTTGGGGTACAAGGTGTATTATCAACCCCTTGATGGTTCGTGATGGATTTGCACATTGGAGATGGCTTACTCAGTGGTTGCTTAACCTCAGTTGGGTGCTTGCATGAATGATGACAGTCTAACGTAGGGTATTGGAGATCTACAAACAGCTTGGTACATTCTACATGCTGGCCACATGGAGGAGGTTGCTTGCTTGGAGAAGGTCCAGCATTAGGAGGAATTTTTTACATCTTAGAAGAGGGTATTGGGCCCTAGACAGCATGGGGTAGCTTGGATGCTCCAAATTGGCTCAGGAAGAAGCTGCAGATCACTTGTATGAGGACTGCACCATCACACAAAAATACATCAAACTACTCAAAAGTCCATGATCCAAGTCAAGCCGAATCTGGCTCAAATACCATGTTAGAATTCATAGGAGAGAGTTTCACATAAGCAAAATTGTCTATTTCAATTCATGAAGATACGAATACCTACATCCCATATTAAGAGAACTTTTGGGATAGGACAGGTAGCTACAGGATAACAGTGGAGATGCCACCTAAGATGTGTTCTCGCCTAAATGCATTAAAACATGCAAGATGCAACTAACATGATGAGACAAGTCAAAAAGCTGTACAATATTGGCACATGCTTATATGAAAGTATGCACCTGTATAATAACCTTAACCTTAAAACGAAGGTGTAAATACACCAACACCAACCCTTAAGAAGCCTGATACCTTAATATAGTTTTTTTAAGAAGCTAAACAAGCTCCTTTCAATTCCCACTGACTTTTGAGGCAAACTACAAAACAGGGCTTTTGAATACTAATTCAGCCTACAGAAAATGACCCTATATTTTTTAGTTCATCTTTTATAGCCAGCATCATTACTAAAATCAAAAATCTTAACCAGCATATCAGAAAAGTTTCAAATATAAGTGTAATTGACAATTTACCTTCGCAAGTAGAGTTTTTCCTGTTCCAGGTTCTCCATAAAGAATGACTCCCTTTGGTGGCTTTATACCAATATCTTCATATAATTCAGGATGGGTCAAAGGAAGCTCGACTGCTTCTTTAATCTCTTGAATTTGGGCATCTAAACCTCCAACGTCAGCATATGACTCCAATGGTGCCTTCTCGACCTTCATCACTGATACCATTGGGTCCACTTCATCTTGCAAAAGACCAACCACAGAGAGAACCTGCGCATACAAATATCCAACACAGCATCACCATAAACAAATATTTCACACTGGCCTCACTAAAGGTTTAAAGATACCTTTTGTCTGAACAAAAATTTGGAAACAGAAAATAAGGTCAGTAAATTTTGCTTATGTTTTAAAAACAAATCCTAGATCAACTGAAATGAATGCAACTGAAAGCCTGATTGCAAAAATACCGTGTCAACCGTTCACCTTGTTTGGGAGAACACCAAGTCTATGTAAGACTTTTGCAATAAAACAAAACCTAGGTCAACCTAAAAAAATAGTATACAAGAGAACCCTATGCTAACTACATTGACTGAAAACCTTCAGCAAACAGACACTATATTTACTTAAACCTCGTTTCTCGTTTTTAAAGATCTCTAGCAATGTTGAAATTGCTAATACCATTTCAGGGAATATATCACCGAGGGCATGGAAAGGAACTTATCATAAATAGCAGAGAATATTGGAAAACTTTGGTAAGCAAAAACTTGGACATGAAAACTCAAAAATTATAGGGAAAAATGACAACCTGGAAAACTGACTCGAAGGGGAGATAATTGCAACACTGCTCTCTAGGTCAACCAAAATGCTGGTTTTGGAGGAAACTGGCCCATATACACTGAAAACTTACTGTGAAAAAATTAACCCGCAATTTTTTCCATTTAACCAGTAACTCTTTCCATCCAGTGCTTGAAAACACAAAATTTTCCGTTAACTTGTAATTTCTTTCATTTAACCTGTGATTTTTGGTAATTAACATTTGATTTGTTGTATTTAACCTGTGATTATTTTCATTTAACTTGTATTTATTTTCATTTAACATTTAATCTCTTAATTCGATGCTTGAGGACACAGAATTTTCATTTAGCCTGCAATTTTTTCCAATGCTTGAAAACACAAAATTTTCAATTAACCTCTAATTTCTTTCATTTATACTGCAAGTTCTTCATTCAACCTGTGTGAATTTTTTAGTGAACCAATGATTTGTTGTATTTAACCTGTATTCTTTTTCATTTGACATACCTTTTGATGCAGTTCTTAAGGGCACAGAATTTTCATTTAACCTGCGATTTTTTTCCATTTAACCAGTAATTCTTTCCATTCAGTGCTTGAAAACACAAAATTCTCAGTTAACATTTAATTTAATTTCCTTTCATATGACCTGTAATTTCTTCATTTAACGTGTGAATTTTTTGTATTTAACCAGTATTTATTTTCATTTAAAGCGTATTATTTTCCATTTGACATGTAATTCTTTTTATCCAGTGCTTGAGGACCGATATTTTCAGAAATAAAGACGGGAAAAGAAAAACCTTGTTGTGCATAAGGACGGCGCAGCCCGGCTCGAGCTGATCTTTGTCGACAAAGGACAGAATGCCGACATAATACTCCGGCCCGACTGATGACGAGACGATGGCATGATTCTCGTCTATCAATTCCTCGAGGTTTCCGACGCTCATGGGGGAACCACGGAGGTCGTCGACCTTGGACCTGTCCTCCTCATTCTTGTCCTCCTGGGGCTTCAGCCGCTCCTGATTGCTCACAAATTCTTCTTCCATTAACAAATAGTCTTTGATTCGTTCGAGTTTCAACAGCCTGAGCTTGCATTTAGTGAGAGGGGTGACGGTGGGGAGCCGTGCGGCAGCCTCCGGGCCCTTCTGCTTACGCTGTTTTCTGCCTACACGAGCAGGCGGAGCGGCCGGTTCGTATTTCTTTTCCTTCCGATCACCCTGCTTGCGGTCGCCCGGGGATCCACCCGGCTTGCCGAATCCTCCTGACTGGCCCTGTCCCATAGTTTTGCCCTTCCAGTGCGCGCCTTGGTTTGCCTTGCATTAAAAATGAACGAACATGAATGAAATGAGATGAGACCATTTAATCTTATAAATTTATAGTCCATTTTCGCTGAGTTGGTTCCTTCGATTATTAAAAAGGAAACTAAATTGTTGCTTTAAGAGCGTTACGATATCTTCTTTTTTATTATTAAAAAGGATTAAAAAGATTATAAAAAGTGAGTATTACAAATTAGTAGGGGTTTAATGATTAAGATATGTGTTAAAAAAAGAAATGAGATGAGACCATTTAATCTTATAAATTTATAGTCCATTTTCGCTGAGTTGGTTCCTTCGATTATTAAAAAGGAAACTAAATTGTTGCTTTAAGAGCGTTACGATATCTTCTTTTTTATTATTAAAAAGGATTAAAAAGATTATAAAAAGTGAGTATTACAAATTAGTAGGGGTTTAATGATTAAGATATGTGTTAAAAAAAAAAAAAAATTGTGTTTTTTTTTGAGAGGTTATTTTTTCTAATAGAAAATTTACTCAATTATATCCGTGATATAATTTGTTTACATATTCTTATCTATATAAGAAATCAAGAAAAACTATCTAAAAGACCAAATTGTCTCAAGAGTATATTCTGGATTTACCAATCCTTACAATTCAAATGTTGTCATATGATATTAAAAAGGAAGCACAAATTCCAAAATACTAAACCATGAGAGGTTTCTTTTGTCTATATTCCTTTAATACCACTATACTAGAGGGAAAATTGCCAACTATTGCAAGCATGGCCAAAACAGTGACAAAAAAGACTAGCTCTAGTAAAGGTTATCATGACACTTTGGACCTTAAGTCCCACTGACCCACTTGAAAAAAGTAATTATGCCTTTAGGTTCTTGTATAGCTTATTTTGATAGAAGGTCTGGCTCCTTATTAAATTCCCGGAAGATGTGTGCAAAACTGATTTCTTGAAAGTGTTTAATTAATTCCTTGATTCTGAGCTTCCAGCATTCAATTGCACTTGCATGGAGTCTTCCTTTTTCGTTTAGTCATTCAATTACTACTTTTGAATCCCCCAAAACCTGGAGCTTATGAAATGACAAATGTGTTGCCAGAGTTAGTGTTGCCCAAACTCCCAGTAATTATGCCCTTATATTTGTGCCTTCTCCACAGTTGAATATTCATCTATACATTGAATGATCTAGAGTTTTGAAACACCCCGCTCCACATTGTTTTTCATTTGCTTGTGCTGCCCCATCAAAACATGCTACTGTAGTGCCAATTCGCTGAGAAATCATACAAGATCATAATGGAATAATATTTTGTAGTGTTGAATTCCTTTTCAGTGATCCAAGTGTCTTGGTGACCACAGAGAGAATAGAAGGATAGATCTTCTCGAAAATAACTAAGTTTCTCTCTAACCAAATATTCCAGCATATTAGAGCAGCTAAGGTGGAGGGGACAGCCTTGCCCTCTATCCAATTTTTAAAACAGTTTGTCAGTGTATTCCCTTCCCAAAAAAATGTATTCTTTTGTCCAGTTTGTATTCTCTCCCATACCGATTTTGCAAATGAGCAATGGATGCAAAGATGGCTTATATTCTTTGATTCGTGTTTACATAATTGGCATCAACTCGGTCCTTCCCAGCCTTTTTGTTGTAAGTTGTCCCATGTTAATATTTTGTTTTTCGCTGCCAGCCAGATAAAGAGGTTTTTTTTTTAGTTATATATCCCATTTCCAAACTTTTAGCCTCCATCCACCAAAACGTTGCAACCTCGAGGTTGATAATAATGCAATATAAGCATTTTTTACAGTGAGGGATCCTGAAGAATCTCCTCCAATCCACATAAATTCATCATCTTTGTCATGTATGAAGGCCCCTGATCCAATAAGTGYTTTTCGAAATTGTTCCCATGCTGCTGCCAATTCACCTGTGATTCCCAGCTCATTACTCCTAATCCAATTAGGAGAAATGGATTCTTGACCAAGTGGTCCCCTGGTCCCCTAACCTGAGAAAGTAAAGTAATATTTTTTTGTCTTAAAAAAGATACAAGAGTGTGAGAGAGGTAGGATCTATCTCTCATCCCCGGAATTTTGTCTCTATCGATATAAACATGGTGACTCGAACCCAGATTCCAACTCAACCAGTTTGTGAGCAGGTGTACCGATTTTAAGAGACTATTCCAAATTCTAGAAGCAGTTGATTACTGAAAGGTCGTCGATCTTAGCCAATTTATGACAGTGACATAAGGAAGATATTTATCTTGTATAACTCTGTGCCAGATACCATCCCGCGTTAACACTCGTCAGAGAGTATTTGTTTCCAATGCTTTGTTGAAAAGGAAAATATTACAGAATCCCCATCTGCCACAGTTCTTTGGTTTAGATAGAGTATCCCACCTGCAAAGATGATAATGATGTGTTTTGTTATTACCATTCCAGAGAAAATTGAACATTACTTTCCTTAACTTATTTAAGACTGAGTTGGGGAGGGCCGCCAACGACATCCAGTAAATTGGTTGACTTTCCAGAACCGATTGCAATAAAATGTATCGGCCACCTATCAATAACCACCTATTACACCAATGGCCTATTCTTTTTTCCACCTTAGCCATTAACCAGCTCCAGTCTTCCACTTTGTGTGGCCCTATCTTTAGATAATAACCAAGATAATTGAAACCTACTGAAAGATCTATAAACTTAAACGGGAGTAAAATCTTCAACGAAATTAATTCCACCTCTGATAGCCCCGCATGCAGAACTGTTGTTTTTAACTCATTCACCTGTAAAACTGATGCTTTACATAACAGTTTAATGAGTCTATCAACCTCCATCCATTCTTGCTGAGTGGCTCTAGTCATGATTAATACATCATCCACAAAAAGTAAATGAAGGATTTTAATAATTATGGACACCTTCACTCCCACCAGCTTCCCATCCCATTTACTTTCCTTTAGTAATAGGCTAATACCCTCCATAACCAGAATAAACAACAAAGGGGATAATGGGCACCCTTGGCATAAACCTCTGCCACTTATGAAAAAATCTATAGCCTCCCCATTTAGTAAAACAACAAAGGACGAGGAAACGACACAGCGCATAATCCAGTTGGTCATCAGAATACCAAAACCCGCTTGTATTAAAATCAACCTTAGAAATTCCCAATTTATGCAATCGTATGCTTTCTTTAGATCCAACTTAAGTACAAGGGATTTTAATTTAATTTTTTTAATGCTAGGGAGACATTCATGTGTTGTTCCAATGGCATCTTGGATTTGTCTGCCTTTTAAAAATCCCAACTGCTCTGCAGACAGTGATCTGGAGAGGAAAGGTTTGATCCGATTTGCAATAATTTTGGAGATTAATTTATAACAGAGGTTGCACAAGGAAATTGGCCTAAAATCTCCAAAGGTAGTTGGCTTATTAACTTTTAGTATAAGGGCCAAGAAAATAGAGTTAAGGCCACCAACAATAACACCTCTAGTTCTTGATTCCTCTACCATCTCTAATAGATCCCCCCTACCAGATCAAAGAAATGTAAAAAAAACTCAAATGTCCAGCCATCGGGCCCTGGGCTTTTATCTTTTTTTGAACAATGTTAAAACCTCTTTCAGTGTACCCAAGTTGACAGGGATTTGCAGTACTTTAGCTTCCTCCTCATTAACCAATCGGGTGAAAAGGCCCGCAACTCTGACATGTTCTGTTGTAGAGGGTTTATCCTGTGCCTTGAAGAAATTTTTGAAGTAATTCACGGACTTTGGTTTTAATTCCACTTGACCAAAGTGTATTTTCCCAGTGTCATCTATAATCTCCCATACATGTTTCTGGTTTCTTCTGTAACTGGCAAATTGGTGAAAAAACTTTGTGTTTTGGTTGCCACTTTGTATCCAAATTGCCATGCTACACTGTCTCCAAAGTTCAAATATGTACATCTTGAAATTTCTATTGTCTCATAAACAAAAGGCTTTCATACACCAATTTAATATACCTTAACATTGTAGAAAAATGTAATTTCAATCTAACCTTAAAATTAATTTTTTTGATTATTATAAATAGACTCAACTTCAATTGTGTTAATATTTATAATGAAAAATAATAAATATGAATGATTGATCTCAACTAACCTTAGGAGCTAAGAACTATTTAAAATTAGCTTTACAAACAAGTTGTTGTAAGGTTATTTTTTTAATTACGTATTGGAATGAGATTTTTATACAATTACACATTTGCATAAAACATATATGTGTTTTGTAACTCTTTGTTTTTTATGTTTATGGATGTAACTCTCGTATATGGCTGGGACTTATTTCTTGATCGACCTTGCTTACAGAGTTGAAGGTAGTGACTGGGTGCTTCTGACCGAAATCCTGGGATTGGTACATTCGCTTTGCTGCTTTGTACAGGATGTTCCTATTGTTTTTTTTGCTTAGTGCTGAGACCTTTGACTGCTTGTAACAGGAGATTCACACAGCTGCGCTGGCCGCCTTTATAGTCTCTGTATTTGGTGCACTGGTCGCCTTTATCATTGCGCCCTTCCTATTTTCTGGAGATTCACACAGCACTGTAAACGATCTTATACTCTATATAATATCGAGAAAATTTTTTCATGGAAAAAAAATAGTCGACATTTAACATACAACATTGAATCTAAACATCAATGACAAACATTGAATGTATCATGTTGTATAAACGTTGCAAGATCAAAACAAACACACTTTACCGACCAATTATATATAGTTCAAGACTATTAGTTACCATAACATGATAGCTGCTACTCAGTATGATCGAGCAAGCAATTAGTAAACATTGCAGAATATTTTTTATTACAATGAATTGGAACGTACAACAATAGTGTTTCTTGAATAGGTTACTACATATTAGTTAATCTTGTGGCATTGAGTTATGCTTGATTGAATCACATCAATGCTTAATTCACACCAAGTTATAAGTTTATTGAACTCGAACTTTGTCAATATATGCATGAGAACTAGTTAAAAACAACTAGAAACAAGAATAGTGGATCTCAACTCTAGTTGCTTTTGGAACGAGATCTTTTATACAATTGCACATTGCATGAACATTCATGTGTTTTTTTTTTTGTTTTTTTTTTTAACTTTTTGTTACTTGTTCATGCATTTTCATGTCCATGGATTGAAGCAAAATAATTGATATGTGTACATGTCAATTTGAACCACATGAGCTACACAAAACAAAGCATTTGATTGTGGTGTTAATTGGTAGACAAACACAATATAATATAATATAATTTTAAGGTCACGACCAAGTCAGACATCAAATTGGTGTATGAGACCCCCTTGTTTGTGGGACAAGGGACCCCCTTCAAGCAACGATTTGACTACTAAAATCTACAAAGGTGTACATACCCTACCCCCCTTTGGATTTGAACATGTGACCTCCGAGGAGGAAACACATGTTTTTAACCATTAGGCCCACTCAAGTTGTACCTAATACATAATAACACATATGTTTGTCTCACCTAACATGAGATACAATGAGTAACTTTCCCAATTGCTCTTAGAGCATAAATCTACTTTATTGGATATCTATAGAGATTAAATTAATGTATGGCACAACTGAAGGCCTTGGTTGTGAGTTGTTGATTATTATTTTTTTATTGCAAGATTAAAACAAACACACTTCAATGGACAACTATATAATGTTTAGGAACATTAGTTACCATAGTATGATAGTTGTGAATTATTATAACCTAACAAGTAATTAGTACACACTACAAATCATGTTTTTCTTCAAAATGAAGCGAAATAAGGTAGATAATCTATGATTATTAAATGATGTTTTAGAGTTTGAAAAACGTCATCAATGGTACATGTGGTTGAGTGTTTTATATGTCACATCAATGCTTGTGAATTGAATCACATATCACATATTATAAATATTGCTTATTTGAAGGTTGTCTAATCTAGGTACACCTCCATAGACTTTAGCAGTCAAATCATTGCACGAAGGGAGTCTGTTATCCCACAAACAAGCGGGTGTCATACACTAATTGGTGTATAGCTTGGCCGTGACCTGAAAAATACATTATTATTATCAATGCTTTTTTTTTTCACTTTTAGAATTGTTCATAGTCATGCATAATGTTTCATTGAAAATGCTAAAAAAAAATAAAAAATGTCCATAGTATGTTTGCCTATTTCACAAAGCATACATATTAGTGTTAAAGCTTTAAAAACCATATATCGGAGGAGCTGCAATCAAGATGATGTCTAATTAAATTACTTATTTTATTAACATCCTGCAAAAAGCAAATGTGGATCTAGTTATTACATCACTTTTATAGCTTTGACACACATGACAACTAGGCATAGTTGCAAGTTTAGTTCATTCAAAAAATGAAAGTTGTACAATTACATATTTACATACAACATACATTGTTCTTTGCGCAAAATTAAATTGACATAGTCTAGCATGAAATCCCCTTACACATGTGAGTTATGTAAGCTATAGATGATATCATTGGTGTCTTCCAAGTATTTCTCATATGTCATGTCCATTAATGTAGTCAAAGTGTTGTTAACATATTGTTTTCTAGAATGCATTCCTTTCAACCTTTGTAGTTTGTATGGTGCATTACAACCAAGGGGAGCATGTGTGAGGCGTTGGTCATTAACCTTTTGAACAATGAAGTTTGTCGTTGTTGATTACTTCAAATGTTTCGACAAGCAAGTTGTTTATTGTGCGAATGGGTTCAAATGGGTCAACATGAATTGGGAAACCCGTGGTTGCATTTTAGAATGGGGAAACAACATCATCTTTTGCAAATTTCTCTTTGATTAAGCACATTGATGCCATTTTAAATATTTGACACCAATATAATCATATATAAAGGGAATGAGTACAAATTCCTTATAGATAATAATGCCTATAATAGCTTTTTTGTGTTTGTGTTGTCATTGGAATGATTACTATGCTAAGTGCTTCATGAAATCTCCAACTGAATTTTGGTCAACTATGGTTTCTCCGGTTTCTCCATCAACTTGAAGTCAACTTACAATGTTAAGCGAAATCCCTTGTTCTATGAGTGCAATGACTATATTTATAAAAAATATCGGTGGCTCTTGGCCTTCCAATTCTTCCCAACATTTGGATACCCTCTCCTAAACCTTTCAATTTTTCTTATAAATTTGTCATTTTTTTATTGTAAGTTAGATTTTATAAAAAGCCTTCCAAAAGCAAAAAATTACAGTATCAGGATTTTGTCCCAGACTGTAAAAATTGAATTGCCCCGAGGGGAAACCAATTCAGCCAGTCGAACAGGTTAAGAACCAAAGTCTTAAGTTACCAGTCATAAAACAACGTCTAACTATAGAAATTACATCGCCCCCAAAGGGAAACCGAATTGACCTTTTGTCTAACACTGACATAAGTTGAAACAAACAAAATATGACTATAGACCATAGGTGGCAAAACAAAAGCTAATGATCCGAATTATTTTCGGCACGAAATGAGAGCGGAGATATAATAAAGAAATGCACAAAGATATCGCGTATATCCAGTAATATAACAAAAAATATATCAGAGATGCAACCGTAAACACAGAGATACAGTAATACACGATTTCTATTAATGAAATAAATGTACAG
>SNQJ01S0183799.1:0-17945 GCA_010110895.2 Picea sitchensis | reverse complement strand
TAGGTGAGCATGGATTCTGAGCAAGTTAGGAAACTTTCACCCATTGTACATTTGCTACTCTTTGGATGCTTGAGAAGCACAATATTGTTCTTGCAGGCAAATCTCATAAAGCATACAACAAATTGGACTCTTTTTGCACACACTAAAGAGCATTATAAGGGAAGGGTACTATGAGGGATTGTTGAGCATAGAAATGGTAGGCCTTCCTTGTGTTGTGTGGGGTAGTGGAGGAGAGTTCCTTAGCTATTGATGTATATATGATATGATTGTAATGCTATATGGTGAGATTATTGGTTGAACATGTGAGTAAATGGGTTGCGATGAGAGAGAGAAGATTGTAGTTGTTTCCTTCACCTTAGTCACCTCATAGCCTAGTTTGGGGGTAGTATATGCAACATATATGGTTGGATGGAAATTGCTCTCACATAACCAATTTCTTAGATTTTATTCAGATAAAAAGTAAGTGCCTTAACATTTTCTATGAATATGAAAATTTATATTTATTTTTTGTTATGAAAAACATTGTATGATGCATGTTATGTGTGGTTGTGTTGTTATTTTTGTTGCATTTTATTTCTTCACACCTGTGCATCATACTTAATTCTAGTCCTTCCCGAGAGGCTTAATTCAATAATTATTATTATGAATATTTGGCCTTCACGGGTTGGAATTTGGAATCTTGTGGTCGTAGCTACCTGTCATGTGGTTGGGATTACATGATGGGGATGTTATAATCTCATGGGTAGAGATGCCATTCTCTGCTACAATTGTTCATTGGAAAACCACTACTCCTTGGGATACATGTGCAAGTAGCTCCTCTTTCCCCTTGACCTTGACTCTCCAATATTTCTTCTTGGTTGTTCAATTCTTAAGATGGAGTTCTGGGTGAAGCCTCCAACATTTGGCCACCCAATGTCTAGTCAATCTATAATACTATCAATATTTCTTGCATGGGCTACTTGGCCTTCTAGAGTGCAAACAATTGCTATCCTTATGACCCATTTTATTACAATGGAAACAAACCAAAGATACCATGCCATACGTTTTTGGTTTGTGATGATGCTTACCAACTTGGTTTCTTGGTTCCCTAAGTGTTGGAATATATTTGAGCGGTTTGAGATGAATTTGTGCTTGCTTCTTATCCATCGAATCCTAGATCTTCATGCTTGGGCCTTTACCTAGCTATAATGGGGATCACAATCCCTTGGCCTTTATTTCATATTGCTTTTCCCTTGTAGCCCATTTTCCTCAATAACTTGGAACCATTGCCTCTAATGTCCTTTGAAAAATCACTAAAGGGACCATAAGGAGGGATCTTGGAAGGTTAGTTTACCATGCTTGACTCTGTCATGGAACTGGATTCCATAGTGGTAATATAAGGGGCATGTTTGGTCTCTTGGACAACTGCTTGTAGCTTCTTCAATGCCTCTTCTTTCGTTGCCAAATATTGGTATAAATGAGCAATCATTTCAATGAACCTCTCCTCTTGCCAATTATCTAGCTAAGTGTCTTTCTCCACCAACTGCAAGAGCTTTTGTAACACCCCAATTTTTAATCCCCAAATTAGAAATGTATATTTGTAAATATGATGAATGGCCATGGTCCAAGCGATGTAATATGTAAACATTGTACATTAAAAATAATAAAAAGAAATACATCACCGAATGTAAACAGATAAGGACAAAGTCACGGGGGCTATGTTTCCACAAGATAGAGGGGGATAAAGGGGTTCCAAGGGGAAATTCCTCATGTCTAATAAACCCAAGCCACTTTTCTAATTTTTTTTGTTATTAATATTTACCCCTTTAACATATCAAACCAATCATTAAATGCATGAAAGAGGTTGGTAGGAAAAGTCATCTCACTTGGTTATTAAAGATTGGGATAAGTACATGCATGTAAGAGGTGGGCGAAAGAGTCATTTCACCTAGTTATTAAAGCATGGGTTGGGTACAATTTTTTTCGGGAAGTGTGAGAGTCAAGCATGCATGGAAGAAGAAAAGGAAATTCGAGTACAAAGAGAGAGTTATGTTTACAACTTGGTAGAAGAGAGTAAAAGAGAGCAGGGTGTTGGGAAATGGGAGGAAGCGATAATGTGTATTGAAGATAGCTTGTTGGAGTTGGAATTGCATGGAGAATTAGGTTGTTATGCATATAAGTGGGTTTTCTATTGAGGAAATTTCATAAGAGCTTGTGGTATTTTTGTTGTGATCATTCCTATTGCAGGTGAATTCCTAGAGTCCTAGTTGAGATATTTCCTGGCCAAACTATGTTGGAGCCCTAGAGGGAAAGGGGATAGGTTGAGAAACCGTGTGGTAGAGAAGGGGATCCCATTCTTTGGGTTATGTAGGTTGAGGAGAAAGAGAGCCGATGGATTGGAATTTTTGTAGGAGTTTGCTTGCTATGAAATTTTCTCTGTATTGGGTTGTTGAGTGGATGTTAGCCAGCCATAGGAGCCATTATTTCTTGTGGTCCCATAGCCCAAAATCGAGGTGACCTGCTACTGAGAGAGCTGGAGAAGAAAGGCCTATGGTTGGGTGGAATGGCCATTTTTTGCAGTTGGTTGTGTATTCATTTATTAAAATAAGTGTTCTTATCAATGTGTTTAGTCACTGTTTAAAGCTGTGAATTTTTTCTATATTTTATTTTGTTTTCTTGAGTGTTTAAATGTTTCTATCTATGGATAAATAGACTGCATCTACAAATTTAAAATTTTTGACAGTTGCATGAACATAATTATCACGTTGCACACATTTATCTTTGACTGGTATCAAAGTTTTTCATTAGGTTTTCCAATGAGTATTGTTGGCACCAAGCTGAAGGGGAAAGAAGGATGATCGTGGGAAAGAAAATGTGCAAAAATTGAAATAACAACTGGAAGATAACACAACACATGCACATGCAAGAAAGCGTTCACAAGGAAAGCAACAGCTGGAGGAAGAACAACATGCGCGCATGGGAGGAAGACCTAACGTCGGTAGGTTTAGGGTTTTGGTAAATACATTGTAAATGGATGAAGGGCCCGATAGGTATAAATATAGATATGAGGTATCATATGAAGGTTCTCTTTTTTGTTAGTTCATATTTTGTAGTATTCCATCATAGTTATGTATGAGTTGATGCGTTATGTAATACTATTATGAACCATTTTTGTAAGCTGTTGAGCTAAGAACAAAGGAGAGGAGGAAGATCCGAGGATTAGATCGCAGGCTGGGGAGCCTGGTGCGATCTAGTTCGCCTCATACAAATCTTACCCATCTGAGGAGAATTGTAAGCACGCTATGCTAGAGATGAAGAACTACCATAATAAAAGAGCCAAGAGCCAAATATTTGTGGACGTAGCCCAGGAGGGGGTGAACCATGGTAATGTCTGTGTAATGTGATGAATGCATGCACATCTTTGTTTTTTTTCAGCAGTTAGTTGTTATGCTTAATGAATGAGCTAATACATTGTTATGGAATACGATTATGTTGTTCGAGAAATAAACCGTGAGAGATAAATGCACACCCGTGAAAAATAGTAGATTGCAATCACGATTCATAGTACATGGCTCTAAATAATAAACCCCTATCTCATACTCAATCCTATTCTGTAAACACCCGAGTCTTACAGCCACCCATTTAAAGCTATCTCGAGTGAGACTGCGCAATGCATTCTGTGTACTGTGTTGCCTTCTAGTCTACCAGGAGGGCCGATAGTTTTAGAGGCTTTTTTGGAAACCCAAAAGACATGAACCCTAGGTCAATAACTTAGAAGCTAAGGGAAGAAGAATAGATAATCAACAAATGATTTCGTTGCCGCGTTAAAAGGAAAGAGAGAGGACTGAGAAAAGTAGATGAGGTAGATTGAGAGAAAAGCGAGTGAAGAAAAGATGAGAGCAATGAACAACTAGAAGGGAATGTTGAGACCTTGGAACCCCATGAAAGCAGAAATTGAAGGCTGGTTGAGAACCAATAAGCTAGAGTTTGCACAAAAAGACAATAGAAACCCTAGGATCACACCTCACAAATATCTAGATAAATATGTATTTACTGATTTACACGAAGTCTTTTTCTGTGATTTTCCGCATCTACTACAGGAGTGGATACTAAGGTTGAAGGATAAACACATGATGAACTGGATTTGATAGCAATATTGGACTCCGGTACAGATTGAGCAGTTACAACAGGTGAACAACAAATTTACCCGCGCGATAGACTTTTGGCTTGACAGTATTGTGGCAGGTTTCATCACAGAATTTGCAGTTGACACAACAAAGTCATACAGTGCAGCAGAGCAAGAATTTCTATGTGGACCTTGAGGAAGGTACATTCAATCCTTGTATACTTCTATTAGGATACTGTTATATAACAAAGGTGTAATGACATTGGAATCAGACAACTAAACTTCCCTACGTGCATGGAGGAAGGGGGGAAACACTGATAGAGAGAGGATAAATGGAAGGAGGTAAGGATAAAGGAAAGAAGGAGGAGGAACACTTGGACCCAATCATAATGGATGATGACCAACTCAAGTGGATATTGGCATCATCAAGAACGACGCGTAGCGGAGTACCCTACCAATATAAGGTGAATACCAAGAAGAGAGCCGTAGCCGTGAGTTAAGGCTTGGCGAGCGATGAGGAAGAGGTAGAGGATCTCTGAGCCATGGATCAAATTGAGGAAATCCTGCACGCAACATATGAGAGGAAGATGAGAGGCCCAAGAACAAGAGGAGAAGGAAACAATCCTATCCATATTAATGTCAGTGTGGAACCCATAAACCCATGTGCGACTAATACACCAAAGAGAACACCACCATTTAGGCAACCACGGTTCAGAGGAAGTTCGACAACATGAAGTACATCTACACAAGGAGCAACAACTGGAGGAGCTAGTTCATGCAACACTAGTCAAGTATCTACACCACGTGAAGGAGGTAGTAGTTTAGTATTCATAATGGCAGGACACGATCCCACTATCCGATTACCAAAATTTCGGGGAGAAGAAACAAAAGACCCCACGAAGCATTTGTTTATTTGTGCAAATATTTTGGAAGCAAAACAGATCACTGACGAAGATACCAAACTCGTGCAGCTAGCGATTACGCTCAGAGACCGCGCACTATACTGGTACATGAGTCTAGACACAAATAGTGCCCCTGGGATGACAAGGACACTGACAAACATTAAGAAGCTACTGATTAATGAGTTCTAGAAGCCGATCTCAGAGGATCAGTACATGAACGAGATGATCGAGATAAGACAGAAACCATGAGAGTCTGTATGGGAGATTGAATAGATATTCAAGCGACTAAAGGGAAAACTAAAATATCCTATGACCGAGATGCAACATCGACACCTATTTTTGAACTCACTACTACCGCACTTAAAATATCCTTTATGAAAAAATAAGTTTCAGACGCAATCAGAGGCTCTGCAGGCAACCTTGCAACTAGAAGAGAACCAATACCAACAGACGGACCCAGCTATTGAGGAATTGAAGGAGGATTTGGAGAATCTAACATTTCAGTTGAACCAGAATAAGAACAAGGAAAAACCAGAAGCCGTTTGGTGCACCACATGTAGGATGGAAGGACACCACAAGAACGAGTGTCCAACATTCGCGCAGTATATGGCAGCCGGTATGCCAAATCTGCTACCACAGGGAGGATTATGGTGTGAAATATGCAAGAAACCGGGTCACGACCCTTATCACTGCATGTTGATGCATAAATACCAGAGAGTTCCAAAGAATTCATATTGCACCTTTTGTAAGTCAGTGGGCCATGACGATAAAGATTGCAGAACTATGGAGATGATGCGGGAAAGAACATCAGATGCATACAGGGTACAAGACGAAATGATGTCTGGGCAAGAAATGCCACAGTTCTATCAGACCCCAGCTCCATACAACACTGCACAACAACAATACAATACTACGCAACAAATCTACAATAACGTGCAGCCGCAGTATAACTCGACACAACCCTAGTACAATACCGCGTAGTACAATCAGGCACCACAATATAACACGTCGAGAGGTGATCGAGCAGGCTACCGAGGAGGAGGATGAGCCAGAGGAGGTTTTAGATGAGGTAGAGGACCAGTCACATGTCACAATTGTCAGCAACTGGGACATTATGCATGAGAATGTCCACTTCCACCAACAACTTGTATGTATTTCCACGCATTGGACCACGATACAAAGGAATGCCCAACAGTACTAGTAAATATTCAGGAAAAGAGGAACCAAATCAATCAGAATGTTCAGTGGATTTCAACTGAAGTAAGGGATGATGGGCAAAACATCAACATAGTCACTCGTGGAGGAATGAAAACAAGCACTGACGCAGTTCGACAGGAACCAACATAGAACCAATGGGTAAAGAAGAACACTGAACCAAGACAACGGTTCGATGTGCCAAAAGAAAAGGAGACCTTTAAGGAAGCCAGACAAGAATTTCAGAAGGAGGACACAACGTCGACTTCAACTGCGCAACCATTCAAGGAAGCCCCAAAATATGAGATGCCGCCCTCATTGGATCATACCAACGGAATGCAACCCATGGGACAAGTAATACAATCAAAGGATTTTTGCAATCATGTGTGAAAGTATTAAGTGATCCATCATATGTGAAAATACTGCAAAACATACTAGAGAAATGTAGCAATGAGATGGATGAAAATCCAGAACCCAAAACCGTTAACCAACTACACAAAAGAAGAAGAACAAGCAGGGAATTTCGACTGAATGCTAACATTGGGGGTTTCAACATGGGAGACATCATCCTAGATCTAGGATCTGAAGTGAATGTATTACCAAAGAAGACATGGCAATGTATGGGAGTGCCAACACTGGGATACTCAAATGTCTAATTGAAACTAGCAAACCAACATCGAGTCCTACCAATAGGTAGACTGAAAGGAGTGACAATAGATCTTGATGGAGTGTGCACTAAAGCAGACTTTGAAGTCATTGAAATAGTAGATGACACAACACCTTACCTGGCATTTCTTGGTCTGGATTGGGCGTTTGAAAACCAAGCCATAATCAATTTGAAAACCAAAAAAATGACATTTGAATCCGGAGAATACATGGTCATAACACCACTAGATCCATCGAAAGGGGAGAGGTTCATAGAACCCACTTGTTTGGATTTAGAGGAAAACAACCAGTTGTACCGAACAACTGCGCGCGATGAGGATTACGTAAACCCAATGATAGATGGGTTACTCAGTTGGCAGAGCATTACTTCATGTACAACAGACTCAGACACTGGGTTGGAAAACTGGCAGCAGAGGGTACATGAAGTATCCATGAGAAGATGTGCAAGGATAGACCGCGCAGTAAGGTGGGTTGGCACATAAATAAGAAAACCACCTAGTTTCCATGGAATAAACGATCTAGAAACATTCTTAACACAATATGAAGATGAAGTCTTAGATAATTAGAGACTGCTTGCACTAGACTTAGCACTAAAGGTCACACCTGCAAGATGGTGGGGTGCACACAAAAAGATAATCACAGACTGGTATCAATGTAAGCGGTTACTACACATAAGATTCAGTGCATAATGGGAAAACAACAAACAAAAAAAATATGAGGGACATGGAGCACCAGCGGGACACTTGGAGGTGTGTAGAATGCTGTGGAAAATGACACCACCAGAGGAATGGCCTCATCACTTTATACATACCCTAGAAGGCATACCAACGAATTGGTATACAGACCATGAATTGCGCAAAGGAACTACGACATGGACAAAATTTTAACAAAACTTTACAATCACTTTCTCATTCGAACATGAGAACCCCAATACAGATGCAACCCTGAAATGGATCAGAGGAGTCATATTCATTAAAGAACCAAAAATAGAATTTATCACAGAAGAGAAGCAACGCAATAAACAAACAATCAAGGAACTACTGTCATGTTACCATGTACAGGAGGAGGCACCAGATGAAGATGATCCACATGATATTCAGATCGAAGAAGTATAAGGTGAAAGAGATGTGGAGGGACCACCCATAGAATTAGAAGTCATTTCTGCACCAATCAAGGTAAAGAAAGTCAACATCGAGAAAACTGAGCAACCCAAAATAGCCAACATTGGAGATTACTGGGATGAGTAAACAATAGAAATCATCACAAAATTGTTGCGTGAATATAGCGACCTTTTTCCCACAACATTTATAGAGATGAAGGGTATAACTAGAGAATTAGGAGAGATGAAGATACCACTCAGACCTAAAGCGAGACCTATTAGACAATGGCCCTACAGACTGAACCCCATATATAAACATAAATTTAAAGATGAGATTGACAAAATGCTCGAAGCCAGCATCATCGAACCAGTCAAGGAATCAGAGTGGATATGCTCGATAGTAGTACAGGACAAGAAACAAGGCAGAGGGATCAGGATATGCATTGACTTACGAAAGTTGAATGATGCATGCCTACACGACCCATTCCCTACACTGTTCACGGATGAAGTGTTAGAGAATGTGGGGGACATGAAGCTTACTCATTCACTGATGGATTCTTGGGCTACCATCAAATTAAGATAGCATAGGAAGACAGACACAAGACCACATTTGCGATGAAATGGAGATCTTATCAGTACATGGTCATGCCATTTGGACTGAAGAATGCACCCACAATATTCTCCAGAGTGGTCATCGTAGCATTTAAGGAGTTCATCCGTCAGTTTCTCGAGGTATACCTAGATGATTGGACAATATATAGCTTGTTGAAAAACCATGTGGAAGTTTTATGACTGATGTTAGAATGATGCAGACAGTACCAGATATCACTCAACATCAAGAAATGCATATTTGGAACACTGTTTGGGATACTATTGGGCCATATAGTATGCAAACAAGGTTTGTTAGTCGATCCAACAAAGATCACAATCATTGTTAACTTGCCAGCACGAAAAACAGTCCGTCAGCTAAGAGCAACGTTAGGCCATACCAGATACTACAGGAAATTTATCAAAGGCTATGTGTAGATCACAACACCAATGGAAAAGCTGTTAAGGAAGGATATGAAATTTCAGTGGAATGATGAGTGTGAATACGACTTGGATACCTTGAAGGAAAAAATGGTCACTGCGCCGATATTAGTATTTCCAGATTGGGAAAAGACATTCCATGTGCATGTACATGCATCAATGATAGCACTTGGAGCTATCTTAGCACAACTAGGAGCGAGAGACTTAGATCACCCGATAACATTTGCAAGTAGAAAGTTATTAGAATCAGAACAAAATTATAAAATGACAGAAAGAGAAGGTCTAGCCATGGTCTATGCACTGCAGAAGTTCAAGAATTACTTATTGGGAAAACACTTTAAGATGTTCACAGACCACTCAACCCTAAAATACCTAGTCAACAAGCCAGTGTTGGGGGGGATAATCTGTTGATGGTTACTGCTATTTCAAGAATTTGCTTTTGAAGTAATAGTTAAACCAGGAAAACTGAATACAGACCTTGACCACATGTCCAGGGTCACAAATGGAGAAGAACCTATGAATTTAGAAGACAACTTTTCAGATGCACGGTTATTCTCAATACATATTGCTGATGAATACTTCATAGATTACATTAAGTACTTGACCTCAGGTACTGCGCCACAAGAATATACCACCGCGCATAAGAAGAATCTGGTAGTCCACGCAACCGACTATCAATTGATTGCCGGACATCTATACAAAATGGGCACAGATAACATCTTGCGCAGGTACGGGTTAGAGCACGAACGACCAAGAATTTTAGCAGAAGCCCACGGGGGAATTGCAGGAGGGCATTATGCAGGAAAAGATACTGCGCAGAAGGTACTTCGTGTAGGACTATGGTAGCCAATGATTCACAGTGACTCAAAAGAGTACTGTAAGAGATGCGATGTCTGTCAAAGGGTAGGCAAACCCAATAGAAGGGATGAGATGCCACTACGACCACAAGTAATGTTACATGCATTTGACAAATGGGCAATAGACTTTGTGGGACCAATTAACCCACTAGCCAAAAGGACAGGGGCAAGATACATTATCACTGCGACAAAATACCTAACAATATGGGCAGAAGCTGCACCAGTAAAAGATTACAGTGTAGAGACAACTGCACACTTCTTGTTTGAACAAGTAATCAATAGATTTGGGTGCCCAAGAGTTTTGATGAGTGACCAAGGCACACACTTCATAAACAACACCATCCACACTATGACTGAAGAGTTTGAAGTTAATCACCAAAAGAGCACACCGTATCATCCATAGGCGAATGGAACAGTAGAAGCCTTCAAAAAAATTATGGAGAACGCACTGACAAAGATCTGTAACGTCAACAGAGACAATTGGGACCTCAAAGTACCAACAATATTATGGGCGTATCAGACTACATGCAAAAAGTTGACAGATCACACATCATTCAAACTAGTTTATGGCCGAGAAGTAGTAGTGCCATTAGGATTTTTAGTACCCAACTTACGCGTAGTAGCTATCACACAAATGACAGAACGAGGCACAGTATAGGAGAGACTGAATCAGTTATTGTCAATGGAGGAAGACCGAATCTTGGCAGGATTCCATCAACAAGTGCAGAAAGCAAGAGACAAAGATTGGCATGATTGACACATCGAGAAGAAAACGTTCAAGGAAGGAGATATAGTATTCCTCTACGACAACAAATCGCTTCAGCACCCGACGAAGCTTAGAATGCATTGGTCAGGACCATATGAGGTAAAATATGTTACAGATGGAAGAGATGTACAACTAAGAGATTTAACAGGCGCAGACATCAGGGGAATGATCAATGGGAGCCGACTGAAGCTGTACAAGGACAATCGACCACCCACCATGCAATAAAAAAAAACAAAAAAACTAAAGAAGCCGTAGTATGCCAAAAATAGAAAGGCCCCATGAAGCTGGAAAAACAAATTCGGCAAAGGCACGAAAAATGACTACATACAAAGGGAAAACAAGCGGGAAATGGAAAGTTGGCAAAAGCAGTATGACAGGACAACACTAGGCTGAATTAAAGCACGACAAGGACCGATGAGACATCACATTAAACACACCAATGGGAGACGGAAAAGCAAACGTAATGGAAAGTACAGAACCGTCGCAGATGCATTGAACCCATATTTATGATGCATTAAACACATAATGGAGGAAGCATCCTCGACAAGCTTCGTGACAAGCCCATACAACACGCAATCATGGGAGCATTAACTAGTCTATTCGTGAAAGGAAAACAGAGAGAGAGTAATAACAGCCAAAACGAACAAAGCAAGACCACAGAGCTAACCGAAGTTATTCAAACTTAGCAAACGTTCGATAGTCACCACTATGGCACCATCGAATTTAGTAGAAGCAAGCCAAATAACCAGACCGACCAGGGTTCAAACTAGGTCACGAGGATCACTGGAAGAAAATGAACAATAACAGCCGAAAATCATCGACATCAACGAAATCCCATCCCTAGAGATGATACTGGTGAACCCTACACCGATACTGAAAGAGATTCAACAACCAAAAGCAGAGGCCATGAAAGTGGATACGCCAGTAGCGGTGCAAGTGCCTCAGAACGAGGAAGCGAAAACCCAACAGGAAGTGCAACTAGAAAGCACCGAAGCAGCCTTGGAAGTTAACAGAATGACACAAAATCTGGAAGCAACAGTGCAACCAGATGAGTCGCAAAAGACCATCTCAGGTCAACCAGTAGAGGAGACTGCTGCAAATGCCTTGGCTTGGCTAGAATGGATGATGGGGGAACAACCAGAAGTTGCTGGAACTTCGAACCAACCACCACAACAGGAAGACAAAGTTCAGATACTGAGCTCACCCTGCAAGAAACCTGCAACATAAATTGTTTTACCATGCATACCAGCTGGAGTACAGGTAGAACCAGAACTACTGGGTCACGTTGGGAAGTTCAAGTATTCTGACCATGACGTATCAGACGAAACCAAGTTCCCATAACTTGCACAGAGGGTCTTTATACAGACCATAGGTGTAACCCAACTTGGAGAAACGATGAACCAGCCACACCAGTGGGAAGTTGGGCTAGACAAAACATGAATCTTAGGTTTGCTGAAGCTACCACATTTTGGCAGAGGCCAGTACGCAACAACATGCATCAAACAACTGTTAGCAGTCACACATGGAGGGGATATATGGCTGGACAAACTTGTCCCCATAACCATTGAGCTTATTGTGCAAATAACATGATTACCAATCCGAGGTATGGATCCCATGTTGATTCTGGATGACAAATCCAAGGAGAAAGCGTTGGCAGAAGAAATGAAGAAGAAATATGGAACTGCCAAGGGAATGAGGGGCATAATGATCAAACAAATCAACAACTTAGCTACACAATTGGGCGCAAATATCTTAGCTTTCAAGTTGCTCAGAAAATGCCGCAAAGATGAAGTACCAACAAGAGTCATTGCAGTTGCATCTTAATGCATAGAAGGCACCTCTATGAGTTGGGCACCATATCTATTGAACTTATTTCAAGAGGACTGCAAGGATGTGCAGGACCTAGGCACAAAGTTCCATTACACATGGCTGATTACCCTAATAGCCTTCATGGGATGGCGAGAAACAGGGTATATAATTTTTTGTACTAGACCACAGCCAATGGGAGCGAGATACCTATTACTGAGATCCGAGCCATAGGCTAGGCATAAGAGGGAGAATGGAATCATATTTGAAGCATACCTATGGGAAATACATGAAGCTATCAAACGATCATGGAGAATAACACCATAGGCTGTCGTGCGATATGCAGACATCACCAACTTCCGGGCCACATGCCAAACAATGTGGATACAACCAAGGTAGGATCCAGATAAACAATGGCTACAGATGAGCTACTGCATCACAGAGGGTGATATCGACATGGTCATCAACTAATGGCCTGATGAATGGAGGATCCCGACCATTACCTGGGAAGTACCAGAAAGAACAACAGAAGGAGAGGTAGCGCAGGCAGAAACACAACCTTTGGAAATCCCAGTGCCCAAGAAACCAAGGACAGGCCAAAGCAAGCTGACTTAGGCAGACAAAGGGTCAAAGAAGATAGGAACCCAGAAGGGGAAGAAAGAGACTACACAACCGACCAAAAAACAACAGAAACAGGCTGAGGGAGCGCAGGAGAACGCCCCAAATCCCATCACACAGGAACCAGGGGAAATAAGAGACCAGCTGCACCAGCAGGAGGCATGCACAAGAAATCAAAGGCACAACAAGCATCTCCAGACTATATGATCACGAAGTATGATGGGGAAATGATTGCCAGAATGGTCCAAGATTTCCTAGTAGAATATTTCGATCATGCAACACACCACATGGATAAACTGCAAAAAGAGCTAGTGGAAATGAGAGAGTTCCTCAAGAAAATCGGGGAAGCACAGATAAAAAGCAATAGTAGAGGCATAGAGCCATAAAAAATATAGACCAAATATAGAGTGGAGGTAGAAGAATGAGACCCAATCCACTCAATGCCGCACGTAAATGAAATGGTCTACATCAAACCTAGCATGCTATGCATGGATGAAATCGTGGGGTAGACACCCTTGAAGGATTTAGACCACATCCAATTGGTCTTGATGAAGATGCCATCAAGAGCACTATGCAAATTGCAGGTTAGCGTCAACCACGAGGTACAGTCTAGTGCACATAAAAACTTAGTCAAGCTACAACAAGCAACAAAGAAGCGGGAGGCACTGGAAAATGTTTGTGAGTAGGCCAAGTTTGAAACTCAGGAGGAAAAAGAATGTAGGAACGAATTGGAACAAAGAGTGGGAGGAATTTTTGGGAAACTCCCAAGCACCGCACAAGGAAATGAACTCCCGGTAGTAGAAAAGATCGACCATATTGTGCAGGGAATTGATCAATATCAGAAGGAGATCGAGAATACCCAAGAACAACTAACACCAACCACTCCACCAGTAGTGAAGGAGAAAAGGAAGTAGGAAGAAACAATGCAACTGCAGGATATAGAACAACAGGTTAGTATAGCAGCTGAATTGTTTGATAAAGCAACAAAAATTTGGACAAGTTTGGAGGACGATCCACAGCTCCAACTTTGGGACAAGGAAGAGGAAAGGATCAATGCAGCGATCCAAGAACTCAAACAGAGGCAGAAGACCATGATAATCCCAAAACAAGTCAAAAGGACATAGGAGATGAAGAAGATGCAGGCATAACTTATCACTACGCAAACACAGAAACATGAACGTCAGGTTCAAATAGAGCCATTACAGGAACGGGTAGCAGAATTACTCGCACAGGAAGAAGGAGCTAAAACACAAATAACACAGACCCATGCAAAATGTGTAGGATTGTTGAGCGATGAAGTTGTAGTTCAGGTAGTGGACACCATCAAGGAGAAGACCACACAGACACTGGAGATCGAAGAAGATTATAAGGATTAGGTGACTCGAGATGAATCACATGTCAGTGTTGGGGGCCTGTTGTCACTAGGCCGAAGGGGAAAGAAGGATGATCGTGGGAAAGAAAGCGTGCATAAATTGAAATAATAGCTGGAAGGTAACACAACACGCGCGAATCCAAGAAAGCGTGCACAAGGAAAGCGACAGCTGGAGGAAGAACAACACACGCACATGGGAGGAAGACCTAACGTTGGTAGGGTTAGGGTTTTGGTAAATACATTGTAAATGGCTGAAGATCCTGATAGGTATAAATATAGATACGTAGGTATCATATGAAGGTTCACTTTTGTGTTAGTTTAACTTTCGTAGTATTCCATCATAGTTATGTACAAGTTGATGCATTATGTAAAACCATTACAAACCATTTTTGTAATCTTTTGAGCTAAGAATAGAGGAGAGGAGGAAGATCTGAGGATTAGATCGTAGACTGGGGAGCCTGGTGCGATCTAGTTCGCCTCATACATATCTTACCCATCTGAGGAGAATTGTAAGCGCGCGACGCTAGAGATGTAGAACTACCATAATAAAAGAGCCAAGGGACAAATCTCTGTGGATGTAGCCCAGGAGGGAGTGAACCATGGTAATGTCCGTGTAATGTGATGAGTGCATGTATATCTTTGTTTTCTTTCAGCAGTTAGTTGTTATGCTTAATGAATGAGTTAATACATTGTTATGGAATACGATTGTGTTGTTCAGGAAATAAACTGTGAGAGATAAACACACACCCGTGAAAAATAGTAGATTGCAATCACGATTCATAGTAAATGGATCTGAATAATAAACCCCTATCTCATACTCAATCCTAGGCTATAAACACTTGAGTCTTACAACCACCCATTTAAAGCTATCTCGGGTGAGACTGTGCAGTGCATCCTGTGTACTGTGTTGCCTTCTGGTCTACCAGGAGGGTCGATAGTTTTAGAGGCTTTGTTGGAAACTCGAAAGACATGAACCCTGGGTCAATAAATCAGAATCTGAGGGAAGAAGAATAGATAACCAACAAGTATGCTACAAGTTGGTATCAAAGCCTTGGTTTCAACACTAGGCCTACATGGGTCTGCTACAAAATAAAACAATTTTTCTTTGTGTTAAGTTTAGAAAAATCCTCATATTTTAATTTTTTATTGGGGTTATCTAGTGTGGGGGTTGATTTGGTACCTAAGTGGTTGAACTCGGCTCAAAAATATGCATTTGCGAATTCCGCGACAACCGTGAGTTCGAATTCTAGAAAAATGACTAAGTGTTGAAAGATAGATTTTTGGGAAATTTTATGTATCACATGAAAAAAGTTTTGTGCTAGTTTTGTGTGATATAGTGTGTATTGCACAAAAATTTCCTTTGTGCGATACACCATTATCTCCTAGGAAGATGGGCCGAGACTTATACTTTTTGACAAAGTTTCTTTGTATTGCATGAAAATATTGTTTTGTGTGATACAATGTATATCGCATGAAAACAAAATAGTGTTATCACCAAGAAGTAGACTTGAGACTTAGAAAAAAAATATTTTTTTTGGGGAAAACTATGTATCACATGAAGGGAATTTTATTGTGGTGAGATGTATCGCACCAAAATAATTTTGGTGTGATACACCACATGAGAAGGAAGTTTCAATAGATATGATAAATAAAGGAGAATTTTTGCAATAAAGAAAATTTTAAAGGGTGTGACGTATCACACCGTAAAATTTTACGGTGTAATACATCGCAAAAGAGATAACTTTCTAAGGTGCAAGAGATACTTCAAGATGAAGAAGAATTAGAATTGTTTTGAAGAAAACTTGAGAAATTTTTGCGTATTGCACAAAGATATTTTTGGTGCGATGTGATGTATCGCACCATAAAAATGATTGGTGTGATACATCGGAAGAAATAAAAGTTGTGGCAATGCGATGAAGATTTTTCAGATCCCCGCAACAAGGACAAAAAGAGAGAAGAAGTAAAATTTTCTAAATATGAAAGTTATCATAAGAAAATATTTTTGGCGTGATGCAATGTATCATACTAAAATAATTTTGGTGCGATGCAATGTATCACACCAAAATAATTTTGGTGTGATGTAATGTATCGCACCAAAATAATTTTGGTGTGATACATCGTGAAGGGGGGAGTTTTCCATCGTGCGGCATATATTTTTGTGCCCGTGTGATATGTCACATTGGGAAAATTTTCTTGTGCAATAAATATTTTCCCAGCCATGTGATACATCACATGAATAAAATTTTCAAGTGTGATAAGGATTCTTAGAGAGATGCGACATGTCGCATTGATTTTTTTTTCCCATGCGATGCACCAAAGTGGAGAAAGTTTTTGGAGTTATGATATCATGGAGATGAATCGATCTTTTGGGTGGTGCAAGATGTAATGTTGAAAAGTAGATCTTATATGATACATAAATTAAAGAAGGCAAAGATGGATGGGTGGATGCCAGTGCCACATTAGCCAGTTTACCACATCAACAAGATGATGGTGTAAGATAAAAGAAGTCTAGAGCCAAAATATTGTTTTGGCCATAACATGAGTAGAAAAAAATAGAAGTAGGTGAAGTTTTAGGTTTAATTTCACATTGAAGAGACCTACAAAAGTGTCAATGAGGACCACTAGCCAATTCTACTCTAATTTTCCAGAAACAACAAATTAATGGTTTTTGAAGAATAGGGTGGTACTCCTTGACATAGACCCCGTTGTTAATGAGTTTTTTATAGTGATTTAGGGAAGAATGAATGAAGAAACTCAATGGAGCATTGGGAAATATCCAAAGGGTTTGGAATGGGAATGCAGAAATAAGCCAAAATCTACTATTTCAGAAGACTTTTTAGGGATTTTTGAGATTTTCAAAGGAGGAGAAGGTACCCCATATCACAAATCTCAAAAAATTTATGTACTCGACATTTTACCTCCTTAACAAGACCAAAAAATTGTACTGCTAAAATTTTCATAGTTTTTCTCTGTTTGGGAGATAACATTTTTTCACTAAAAATTCCAAGTCCAAAGAAAATACTAAAAAGGACAAAGTTGACAATTCCAAATTGATGTGGAATTTGAATGGAGCACCATATACTAAATCTGAAAGTTGATTATACTAAAAAATAGGAATAATATCAATGGCCAATACAAAATTTTTATTGATTCATAAAAAACATTTCTTCTATTGGTGGTAGAAGATGGCCTCTTAGCTAGTTTGGATCACTAGGGACAAAGCACAATCAAGTAGAAATGGCAAATTTAGAAAGCCATAACTTTTGGCTCATAAATCAAAATGAGATATGAGTATAGTCATTTGAAAGATAATTCAAAGGAGATTAGACACGAAGGCTCTAAATTTATATTAGTACATTGATATTCTCATAAATCGAGATGAAGAAGGATCTGTATCCTAATTAATGAAAAAACTACAATATGCATAATTTTTAACATTAATTGTTGCATGCACATTTTTGCAGAACTAGGCGTACATGCATAATAGATTAGGTTAAAAAATGAGGACTAGAGATATGGATGATGCACACT